>VOPJ01006652.1:0-74273 GCA_014673585.1 Semibalanus balanoides | reverse complement strand
CCCCCCCAAACCGAGGGACTGGATCCACCCCTGCCAGGGGGACACACAACACAACAACAACCATCATATGGGCCATATGGACATGGTTGAAAGTGTCTTAACAGAAACACGGCGACCTTGAAACTTGAAAGTTGAAAGATCATTTGTCTATCCTCTTTGCATAACAAGTAACTGTTGAAAAAACCTCTTTTCAAAAGAGCAGTTCATTAGACCTTTGATGAGCTCTGAGACCACATCCTGTTGACCTTACATAAAATTTGAGTGCACTCCGGTGATTGCTCTTTTAAAGGAAATAGTTCACCTTCAACATGGGTTTTAAACTGAGATAGCAGTTTTGTAGCCCGTTCTGAAAAACCCCTTGCTTCAAGTTTTCTGGACTGAAAAGTGAGGAGTTCGGACATGGCGTCGATGTGCGTTGGCGCTAAGCCACCCACAGCCCACAGCCTACACAGCCGCGTGCCGATATAGTAATAGTGCTGGTTGCCTCAGCCGTGATGGGAGTGAATTTGGATTATGTGTGTGAGTGTGCCAGTCTACTGTATATGGACAAAAATGCCCAAGGCTTCTCTTAAGCCATGATTGGTTTGGTAAGATTGATGCAAAAACAAAACAACATGTAGACTATGCACTATGCAAGCGCACAAGCCGAGCCACAGCCATATCTAGAGAATTTTCCAGTCCGGCCCACCCCATTAGCCATGGGGTTCGGCCAGCCATGGGGATAGCCGCCCCATGTATAACTCTACTGAAAAGGCTCTCCAGACGAATATATTTCACTTTTTCATCGAAGGAATGTGGGCCATAAACAAAGAATGTCAAGAATGTGGGCCATCGGGAGGCTATAGGTACAGTAATCTTACGCGACTACTCTCGAATCTGATTGGCTGAGCAATTTTATTCTTTCGTTTGACGTTGCAGAGTACGGATACAGTTTTGATAAAATCAATTATGTACGTCCTTCTGTCCTGAATCGGCGCGATGCATGGCTATTTTTGACAATATGAAAAAAATCGTATTTAAAAGCATTTTTAATTGACCTCCTTACAAAAATTGTGTTTTCGCTATTTTATATTTAATGTTTGACTTAATTTTAATGTTTAACAAAAATTTAATGTTAATGTTTTGTTGATTAATGTTAATGTTTTGTCATTTAATGTTAATGTTTAACAAACATTAAATATAAAATAGCTGAAACACAATTTTTGTAAGGAGGTCAATTAAAAATGCTTTTAAATACGATTTATTCCAATGCCTTACATAACCACAGCGTTAAAAAGACTAAAAAAAATGAAAAGAAGTTGTATTTCAAAATATAATCAAATCGTGTTTGAAAAAACAACCCAAGGTGAGCTATTTCCTTTAAGAGCCTTCAATAGCAGTTCCCGTTTTTTTCCTAGCTATCATAGTTCCTGAGGTATTTGCCGGCTTCTGTGACAAAGTCTTATAATTGAAAATATACTTTGGATGAACTTCGGTGACCTCAATATTGACCTGAGCCAAAAATGACATAATAGCCTTGACATTTTTGACAAGCTATCGAACGGAATACCTATTCACGTTTCCCGCCTACTCTCCATGTGAACCGAGTTCGAGGGGAGTGCTGCAAACGGCCTCTCGGCATGGTCGAAGTGGCATATATAATTAATATATATATATATAATATATTATATATATATATATAATTATATTATAATATATTATACAGGTTAACAAACGATCGACAATATGAACGTGATAAAATGCCACGTGGAGACGTGAAAATCATTGTGTGGCAAAAAGGTGATTTCCAATGTGCATGTCCCTTTATACGTGTGCGCGATGCTGCGGAGTTACCCACTACTGTACTCCAGCCATATAGTACTAAATTACTACAGCCAGGCCAGGCACAGCTGCAACGGATCAACAGTGACCACTGGCACTGACCGGCCGCCATCCTCCAGACTGCAGCGGGACCCGCAACAGCTGGGACACTTTGTGGAGGGCTTTTTACAAATTTAGTTAGAATGTTTTGAGGGGATGCATTTCCGAGATCAAGACCTGTACTAAGCTTGGCTTTTTGCGCAGGCCCTGACCCCTTGTAAACGGCATAATTAAGAGGCAAAAGTTTTAAGACCGGCTTAACGTTTGTGGCCCGGCTCCCATGGCATGGCTTCATCTGACCTCGAATGCTGCCGCTGGCACCGGGACTGGTCACAGGTCATTCCCACAAGGAGCAAATAGCGAGCGCCGAAGCGTCTCGAAATCGGCTTCCAGGCTGGTAAAAACGGTTTCGGTGGTCCCGACCAAATCTGGCTGAAACAAAGTGGCCCGTGACCTGAGCATTGTAGCTGAAGCAGATCACACTGCCACAGATTCCCAACAAACGATATTAAAATTCCTACCCATCAAATGCCGTTTTCACCAAAAAATCATATTTAAGTAGTTCTTGCTTGCCATCATAGTGGTCTTGAAAGGCCGAAATAGCTTGAATGGCTTTTTCGGCCCCGGAGCAAACTAGAACGGGTATTTTCTGGCGCCAGCTTCATGTATCATGATCGCACTTTTTACCAGTCCTGCCCGGCTTTGCCAGGATTGGTCAGAAGTCAGAACTCAGATCTGTAGTCAAGCGCTTTCTCGACTGATCTCCGAAACTGGCGGACTGACGAAGGACGCGCACGCGTAGGCAAATTTGCAGCATCTGATTCTGTTGTGTCAAAGTGAATCACCAGGCGCGCAACCAGGATTTTCGTAAGGGGGGGGGGCGACCTCAAGGGGGCCCCGTCGGGCCACGAGGGGGCCCACCATTGCGGATCCAATAAGGACCCCTGCATATATTAGGGGCGGATACAGGGGGCATACCCCCAGTTTCTGAAACCATAATTTGCTCCCCCCAAGAAAAATAAAAAAAAACACAAAAAGTTCGGACGTATGTACAGCCTCCGCAGTTGCTACAGTACATACTAAGGTCCGACGTCTTTCTCCGCTAGCGTATGTTTGACGGCGAATTAAGAAACGACCGTATATGCATTCAAACCACATTAATGAGAGCTTCAAATTGATATATTGACGCATTGCCTCACCCTGTGTATTTGCCGCTTTTAAGCACAAATCCGTTTTTAGCGTTTTGCGGTGAAAACAACTGGTTTTTGCTTAAAAGCAGCCCATGGACAAGGTAAACCAATGCGTCAATATATAAATTTGAAGCTCCCAGCATATAATGACGTTTAAATGCATGAATGCTCGTTTCTTAATTCGCCGTTAAACATACGCTAGAGGAGAAAACAAGCCGGACCTTAGTGTGTACCATAGCAACTGCGGGCCCTGTACCTGCAGTTAAAAACGGGCTGACGACACGCTCCTTGCCCCCCCCCACACGGTCAACAACTTTATCGCTGGTGGCTGACGGCCTGTAAATTTGACCCTCACGCTCCACATTTTTTAAAATATACGCACAAGAAGGTCATAAGGATAATCTAGGGTCACCAGTTAGTTTTGAAACGGCTGATAAAATTGCGTTCCCAACCCAAATAGAATGGTGTCTTTTAAAAGAAAATAGGTCCAGCCATTCCTGAACAACCGGAGAGAGACCCACCGGGCTGCCTCATAGGGGCCTAGGGGGCCGCATTTCGTAAGAAGATACGGGCCTGTGCGCCACCTTGTGTGTGCCTCCAGACCCTGCAGATTGAAATATATATTAGCCGTTTTCACGATGGATTATTTTGCGCGAAATGTTTTAAAACATGTTTAAATGTTTTAAAATGTTTTAGTATTAGCCGTTTTCACAATGGACTGATTTGTGAAAAAAAATAACCCTCGCCCTACAGGACCGTAGGACGAGGGTTATAACATTTTCGCAAATTAATCCATCGTGAAAACGACTACTACTAAAACATTTAAAAACATGTTTAAATGTTTTAAAACATTTCGCGCAAAATAATCCAACGTGAAAACGGCTCATATAAACCTTTGACTTTCATTGTATTGTTTTCATTTTCAAATACATCAAAACAGTGGCCAAACGGGGCCACCTCAGAGGGGCCCACCGGGCCACCTCTGAGCAGGAACGTAGCCAGGGAGTGGCCGCTCTCCCCTGCCTCCCATGGAGGCCAGGGAGCGCTTTTCGGTGAGCGCAGCGCGCCAAAAAGGGCCGACGAGACTGCGAAGCGCGGTATCATGGACAGTGGACACTATCAAAAGTCTGGAGACCACGCTAAGCATGGTCTTTGGAGAGTTTAGAGCACTTCAGAGGCCCTTTAGGGACACCGCCCAACAGGACTCTCTCTGAAAGACTAGAAGGCCCCATGGACGTTCAAAAGGCCCCTGTTGAGTTCAGAGAGGCCTCTGGCTATATCAAAAGGCTCCCTGGGCTATTCATAAGGGTCATGAACATGCTGAATGGGCCTGTGACCAGCACAGAGGGACCCCTGGGCAGGTCGGAGAGGCTCCTGGAAAGATCGGAGGGCCCCTGAGCAGGTTAGATGGGTCCCTGGGAATGTCGGCAGGGCGACAAAGCAGCCAGAGCAGTTCCTTACCAGGTCTTAAGGGACAGACCTGAGTGCCCCTGGGAAATTCAAAAGAGCCCTATGTAGGTCAGAGAGGCCCTTGACCAGACTAGAAGGGCCCCTGGGCGGGTCAAAAGGGTCCCTGAACATGCCTAATTGGCCTTTGTCAGCATGGATGGGCCCAGTGCCCAATGGGTCCCTTTCAACGCTCGTGAGGGGCCCTTTAAACGCTCGGGAAAGCGGTCCTTTTTAGGCACCGCCGCCCCGGGCGAAATCTTGTCTATACGTGCATGCCTCAGAGGGGCCCCACGAGGCCGCCTAAGAGGTGCCCCACGAGGCCGCTTCAGAGGGGCCCCTCGGGGCCGCCTTAGAGGGGCCCTCACGGGGCCGCCTCAGAGGGGCCCCCCACGGGGCCCCACGGGGCCACCTCAGAGGGGACCCCACGGGGCCTCCTCAGAGGGAGCCCCACATTTCGTAAGGGGGGGGGGGGTCACGGGCCCGTGTATCCCCCCCTTGGTTGCGCCTTTGCTTACCACTTTTTGGAAGCTTAAGATAAACCTTTAGAGATCTTCCTGGCCGAGTTAACAAATGTTAGCTCAATGCATGCGTGCGCGCTGCAGCGTACCTATTACAATGTTTTATTTGTTACGTGATATTACGCATATTCTTCATTTAACGTGATACAAAAATGTCTTCATTACCTTCATCTAACAGCCGGCTACCATATCAAAAATGTTTCCGAGGATTTACGCTGATGCGATTGCGAGTTTGTAGTTGTGGGATCAGGAATATCACGGATATTTACCATGCTGGGGAGACTAGACCGTCTGGTGGGTTAGTTACTGTAAGTTCAAATTCTTTTTTATCTTTTACGAAATATGTATGCCGTTTCATATAGTGGTTATAGGACTGACTTGGGAGCATAATATGCTGCGTCATGTATGCCTACATCTGCTTCTTTGTGCCAGTGTATGCTGGTTAAAAATGTAATTTAGTCATGTCTTCGTGGATATAGATTTATTTGATGCATAAGGTACCTTAAAGGGAAGTGTGCCTACTACATGTCATGTGGAGTTGATTGACACTAGTTCTGTAGAACATATTTTCTGAATTAGGCTATTTACTTCTTCCCAGAATCACTTAGTTGCTGAAGATATTCAAAGTCGCCAATCACATTCTGGCAGAATAATAATTATCAATAGTCGCAGAGAGTCTTCGCACTAGAAGCTATTGCCTTAATATTACAACGCTAGCATATTGTAGCTCTGGCAGTGCGCCAGTATAGGTAACCATGTTTCGCTACTGATCTGTTTATACGTGATGATCGTTTTTGAGTTTTGAAACAAACAAAATGCAAAACAGAAAAATAAGTAAATAATTCAAACTAAAGGGGCTCCAGAGCGTGAATTTTATGACCAAAATCAAAGCAGAGCTCTTACCACGTAATAAAATATATTTGACATTCAAAAGATAGGCACACTACCTTTAATAAATAAGTAATATACATTATTCAATTATAGATCCATTATCACATATCAAACAAGCAACATATAGGCTTATACGGGTTATGTTTGGCACATTATAAAGGTTATTTTGCTTTTAGGTCATCTACAATCACCATCAATATTTCATCTTGGAATAGGTATGTTCTGTAAAGCATCCTTACCACCTTATCCTTGTCCTTTTTCCAAACTATGTGCTGCGTAACCTTATAGTTACTGACACTGTCAGATCCAGGGGGGGGATTAGGTGCAAATGCCCTCCAATCTGCCTGAAATAGGAGACAATTTATACATTCTCTGATGTAGGAGGACATCTACACAACTTTTTTGAAGGAAAGTTTATTTTATAACGTCCAGCAATGCATAAGAGAGTGAAATTAGATGAATTTTGGTAATTTTGTAAAACTTTTTTGGTGTGATGCTCCCCAATTGCCACTAACTGGTTTTATATTTGCCAGTGGTTACTGAATGATGTGTGGTGTTTTTTCCTCTTCTCCATTATGCGATCAATTTTTAATTGCTTTCTTATCATTGCCTACTTACTATTTGGTGATTTTTGTTACCTCTGAACCTGAAAGCAGTGCAGATCTCTTTCTTCAATTTCACACTGACACTAAAGTTTAAGGACAATTACATTTAAAGATATTTGTTTAACATGGAAACATTAATGAACAAAAAGCCATCCATACAGAACATTCGGACTAAATTTAAAATTTATAAAAAATTTAAATAAACAAGTCTCCTTTTTATAGCCTTTTGCCCAATGGTGTCAAGTATTCTACTGTGGCGATAATAAAAAATATTAATTTCAATTTCAAATCAATTTGCACATTATTATAATTATGTAATTATTAATGCTGTTTTAACTGGGAGTCATAAAACATAAAGCATTAGGTAATCTCA
Organism: Semibalanus balanoides; assembly: GCA_014673585.1. NCBI lineage: Eukaryota > Metazoa > Arthropoda > Thecostraca > Balanomorpha > Balanidae > Semibalanus > Semibalanus balanoides. The sequence goes on along the minus strand of VOPJ01006652.1, from coordinate 67,387 downwards.
AAATCTTTAAACACCATACCAATACATTATATCTATTGTTACATTCTTTGGAGGGTTGCACCATTTTATCAACCTGCAATGCCAAATGAGACTACTGAATCTGTCACAGGTACCAAGTTTGCATCCTGGTTGTTGTGCAGAGACAGTTTTTATTTTCTGTTTTGTTTTTCCTAACCTGACTGTCATTATAGTAGTTATGCAATATTACTGTCATAATTTTGACATTTGATGTGCTAAAGCCACTGCAAAAAGTAAAATTTATTGTAACCTTCTAGAAAGTGTCAATTCATTATTATTTTCTAGTTCTACTTGCAACTGTGTAAGGCATACATACTAATACCAATTATGTGTTGAATTTTATGCTTTGCTTTATCTTCCTTTTTATTTGTTTTGTACATTCACATTTATTGCATACAATAAAGGTTTTGTTAAGGAAGTGCTCAATAAATTTATTGGTCAGTGAATCAATGCTTGGCTATACCAATGCTATTTGTCTTCTTGGTATTTCTAATTTCATTAAATCCAATAGTAATACAGATGTATTTAACAGGCCATTTTCAACCTTTTTGTGAGTGGTTCTAAGTGTACTGTGTAGAGTCACCTGATCAGCCCCATTCATGAAGCTGAACATGTGTGAACACTGGTGGTGTCTAAGTGTAGAGTCACCTGATCAGCCCCATTCATGAAGCTGAACATGTGTGAACACTGGTGGTGTAGATGGGGGCAGGGGCAGGCACTTGATATAGTATCATGATTTTCTTAATTATTTCCCACATTTTCAACCAGATTTAGCCCTATTAGTTCCAGGCTCCAGGCTACCCCTAATAGTGGCAGTTTGGGGAAAAAATGTCCCCCTTGAGATCTGGAGATCTACTTGTCCGATTTTCAAAAATCAAACAGAATTTGACTCCCCTCAACATGGTCTACATTTTCTAGATAATATATTTCCATTATATCAAATGGGGGGGGGGGGAGAGAACTAACAGAGGCAAAAAACATAATTTTAGAGCTTATTTTGGAATTCATCACAGCTACTAAGTCTTTTAACACGATTGTTAACGCAAGTGATAAGGATTGCTAGACATTGAATCAGATATTGACATATGGAAGCATTTTTTCTAATTCAAATATCATCGGCGTTTGCAGGTCACTAAATATGGGGGGAATGCATAATGAAACAATTTTTGTAGTTTTGTTTTTTGATAATTTAAATGATGCTTTATTGTGACATCAGCCAATATAGTTATTTAGCATATTTTATCCATAGGCGGTGCCAGTTTAAGAAAAAGGGTGGTAAAATAAATACAAATAATAACCACAGACAAGTTGCTATCAAACAATATGAATAGGCTACTGAGCATGCATAGTCCCATTTACATTTACATGTTTGACCTTATCATAGGTGTGTTCAGGATCCAAATGGGGGGGGGGGATAAGACCCCTTGCTGTCACTATTGTTCTGTTACTATAAAACTACCTAGTCAACAGCAGTTTTTCACTTGCAACTTCAATTCACATTTGTTACTCCACTTTTTACCCTACCTGAAGTCGCCCATTATCCCATAATCGTTTGTAGAGTATCCTCTGGTGCGTGTTTGATCCCAAAACTGCAGTATATTATGTCATTGTTGGCGAAAACATTTTAGTTTCCTTGCAATAATATGACCACCTTTCTTCGATTCCTGAGTGCGCCCTTGCAAAATGACTTCATACCCTCTCATTGTCCCATATGTGCATATATCGTTATAAGGTATCTTTCTATTCCGTCATAATCGCTGGCATATCATCACTATGTTAGTCACCCCCTTTTCCCTTGCCTGAACACGCCCCTGCAATGCTATATAATATAAATTATGCAGATAATGGAAGGAGATTCTATCTTTTGCAGCTTCATAGTTATAAATCTCGCATACATGGCTCTAATGACTGCTAGCCAAACGTTTTATACTTCCTGGAAACCTCCCCTTTTCAAGTCCCTGAAACCGCCTCTGCCGTGCAATAGTTATGGTATTTCATTAGCAACAACCAATTTGTACTTGTTTCAATCACACTTAACATTTTAACCTTTTCATACTTGATGCAGTTAGAAAGAAGCCATGAAAAACGCATCTTCGTGTTATCGCCAAATGTCGCCGAACAAGCCTTCCAAAATATGTTCCTGGAACCGCCTCTGTTGAGGATAAGAACTCAATTTTTCACCATCATGTGCGGATTTTTTTATGAAAAGTCCGAAATTTGCATGAGCCAGCTCCCAACGGTTCCCGAGATATCCACGAAAACCTGAGGGGTAGCCGAAAAAGACCCCTCCTGCCACTAACAGGGTTAAAGGTAAGCTTGTATAACTGCTCAAAATAGCACATCGCATTACATAACCTCGAGGAAAATGCATTCTAAGTTCTAACATTAACTTGTTTGCATCTTTAGCCCGCAAATTTGTTGGACCACTGGTTAGGGTCAGTCACAGTCACAGTCACAGTCACAGAGGTTATCTCACTAATGGTCTGATGACCTCACTAATGATATGATGACCTCACTAATGATATGATGACCTCACTAATGATCTGACGATCTCACTAATGGTCTGATGACCTCACTAATGATATGATGACCTCACTAATGGTCTGATGACCTCACTAATGATCTGATGACCTCACTAATGATATGATGACCTCACTAATGATATGATGACCTCACTAATGATATGATGACCTCACTAATGGTCTGCTGACATCACTAATGATCTGATGACCTTACTTATATTCTGATTACCTTACTGATGGTCTGATGACCTTACTAATGGTCTAATGACCTAACCAATGATATGACCTCAGTAATGGTCTGATGACCTCACAGTCTGATGACCTCTCTAATGAGTAATGAATCAGGAAGTATCTCTCCCTACTTGACATTGTGGTTATCACGATCATGACTTTAATACCAATGCATTTTCAATAATTTGTATGTGTTTGAGTGAAAAGTTGTAGCATGAGTCGAGAGTTTTGTAAGGTCATCCCATTCCATCCCAACAACTGTAATGACATTGTTCTGCCTGTCTGCTGTTTTCTTATGTTTTAGCATATCTATGATATTATTTACCTAGGGCTTTTGTTTTGTGCATGGTATTGGTACAGACTACAGACCTTGTCTTTGAGCATTCAGTTTAAGTATTATGCCATGCATAGTTGCTAAATGTGTGAAACTTAAACAGCATGCAGGTGGCTTCAGTCTACTCAACACTGGAATGATCAGTGGACTGAGCATTATCTTACATGGTAAAGCATATTATGGTCTGTCTTTAAATAGGGGATAATAGCTCTAGCGTAGTTGTAGCAGCCTGTTAATCATTCCAGTTTTTTGAACGCACTGAGAATTAGCTTCCCTCTAGCATATAGTCGTGTTGTAGTCCGACGTGCTGAGAAACAGACTCGCGCACCTTCCTGTGTTAATGCTCTCCAATATATCGCCCGGAATTATTTCTTTTATCGTCACTTCCAACAGCGTTAGATTCTCTTCTATTAGTTTGCTGAGAATGTCTTTATTCACATCGATCCAGATCAACAGCATTGCACACACACATCAGACCATTACCACTACCATAATAAAAAAAACATTTCCAACAACGCAAAACCGTTGGTCAAATTTGTGTATTTCCAATTTATTAATCAACGTCAACAAATCCGTGACGTTTCGCAATGACGGTATTCAGTAGATTTACTCCATCTGTGGATTTGCCAACTCTTATTGTCTAAAAAACACTTCGCTTTTTTGAACCGTCCGCCCAGTATTATGTCGGAGTTACCGGTTAAGCGATCCGCCCGACCCGCCCACAGCGGGTCGGATCAGGCGCTTGGCACACTAGTGGTTCAACGTATTGCGTGCCCCACGCGGTGTATCCTACTCAGGCGCGAGCCGAGCGCCGGTCGAACCAGCCCAGTCGCGTTTCACGCCTAAGACCGGTGGGCACCATCGTGCGGTGCCGGCACAGCAGCTGTCACTCGGCGGCGGCAAAGTTTGCCGTTCGATGCCCTCCTTGTGACGACACAACTCGCTTTGGGTGACGCCAAGATTGGTGTGCACGTCACATGTAAAACATTACTTTTTTTCAAATTAACAACATTCCTGACTTTTTTCGCAAAAAATGACATGCCAGGACCGTAATCAGGGCATTCTTCTCCATCATTCTACATACTTTTCTCAAGGTGCTATATTTCCTTTAAGGTACCTATACCATATATAATAGGTACTACTTAACTGTTGCATGGACAAACAGTTCCATTGTGGGTGTTTCTATGGTCTTGCTTCAGATACCATGAGCCGATGGTTTTTACTCGCATGATCTACGCTGTCCTGTCTCCCTTTAGGCTTACGATGGAAGGGCAGGATGGCAGTGGCCCCAGTGCTCCTGACCCTGACCTGACCACAACGATTTGGTAGTGAGTATGATCAATCCTAACTAGGAATATTGACGATGGGCCAGTGCTTTCTAGCCTGATCTGACCTGATCCGCAGTCATTTGAGAGTGAGTAGGATCATCCTACAAAAGAGGCCAAATGGCCAGTGCTCCGACCTGACCTGACCTGACCTTTGTCCGCCAAGAGGACAGTGGCGTGGGACGGCCATGGGCTCCGACCTGACCTGACCTGACCTCTGTTCCACAGAGAGAGCGGCCGGTGGGACGGCCATGGGCCAGTGGCTCCTGACCTGACGCTGACCTACCTTTGTCCAACAGAGAGACAGTGGCCGGTGGGACGGCCATGGGCCTCCTGACCTGAACCTGACCTCTGTCCCACAGAGAGACAGCGGCCCGGTGGGACGGGCTGGGCCAGTGCTCCTGACCCTGAACCTGACTGACCTGACCTGACGGCTTGTTCACAGAGAGACAGCGGCGCGTGTGGGGACGGCCATGGGCCAGTTGCTTCTGCCTGTCGAGAGCACCAGGAGCGGAATCCCAGCAGAGCTCCTCACAAACACAATATGAGCGTGCCCAACACAGGTAAGCCGCGCCCAACTCTCGCCTCTGCCATTCCCCCCCACACTGCTTCTCACTTTGACTTCTGATTTCAAGCGTGACTTGGCTTTGACGGATTTGTCTGCATCACATAACTATTTGAGTTTTAGGGTCACAATTATTTAAGATTCATTACATTTTGTCAAACTGCAGGTGATGGTCTCCTGTTTGCCCTTAATTGTCACCCTCAAACAATAGCTTGTATCTTTGTTGTTTTGTGCTGGTCTCATGTAATAATGCTCACCCATGTATTTCATATAGCTGCTCATAGAGTTACCATCTCCATGCAAATGTTATGCGCTGTTTTTGCATGAGTTGTTATTCTGTTGTTGTTCCCGGGCTATTATTCGCCACCACAATGCAATCTGTCGTTATATTTCTCTATGTTCTAACCTTGTTCACGAGGGTGTCATTGACCTTGGCTTTCGGAGCCCATTACTCAATATCACCACCATTGTCACTAACATTGTCTCATGATTACCACCATCTCGTCTTAGAGCGCAAAATGACCATCATCATCATCATCATCATCAACACGTTTATTAGCTTCATATAAGGAACACTAGAAAACATACCACGCCGTCACCGTGCCCTTGAACTGCACTAATCCCACATTTCGTCTCTGGCTGACACCCGTGCTGTTCTGTGTCGACAGACTCCCAGCTCGCCGTGTCCGTCACTGCTCCGGCCTCAGCCGAGACGGTGGCGTCGGACGGCGGCGGCGCGCCGCCCCCGCCGCCGCCGCCGCCCCCGCCGGCCACGCAGCGGCCGCTCGCCGTCGTCTCGTCCGAGTCGATCCGCTCGGAGAAGTGGAGCTTCACACGGGTCACCAACAAACGCGGCCCGGAGGCGCGACGCACCGGCTCGCGAGACGTGTCCGACGCGCGACTCGCCGCGCTGTTCGATACGTATCGTGACCCGGCCGAGGACGCCATCCTCGCGGAGGGCGTCGAGAGACTCTGTGCAGATCTGGAGCTGCGGCCGGACGAGTTCCGCGTGCTGCTGCTCGCGTGGCGGCTCAACGCGCAGACGATGTGCCGGTTCACCCCCGCCGAGTTTGTCGGCGGGTGTCGCGCGCTCCGTGTGGACAGTGTGCGCGCTCTGCAGGCGCGGCTGCCTCAGGTGGCAGCCGAGGTGGCTGCGGATCCGGCCAAGTTCAAGGAGCTGTACCACTTCACGTTCCGGTTCGGCCTGGACACCGAGCTGGGCCAGCGGATCCTGCCGGCGCCGATGGCGATCAGTCTGTGGCGACTGGTGTTCTCACAGAGCGAGCCGGCGCTGCTCGAGCCGTGGCTGCGCTACCTCGAGAAGCACGCGCAGATCCGCGGCATCCCCGCAGACACTTGGGCCATGTTCCTCAGCCTGGTGGAGGCGGTGCGGCCCGACTTGGCGGACTATGACGACGCGGAGGCGTGGCCGTCGCTCTTCGACGATTTTGTCGAGTTTCAGACGGATCAGGCCAACCAGAATGTGAGCGACTGTGACCGCGAGTGAGGGCTTCTGTCGGCGGCGGGTGGGACGGGGAGGAGTTGGGAGTCGATGAGTCCTCGTGTCACGGGCGGCTACGGTTGGATCGGTGCGGCAGGGTGTTTTCGGCGATGTCTCAGTGTGCGCAATGTGTGCGAGCGCGTGGTCATTGTGCGTGTATTATGTGCGTGTTGTGCGTTGCACGCTTCGGTGGCATGCGAGGTCAGCTGTTACGCCTCCACCAGTGCTATGTATACCGTCTGGACAGCGCCCACGACGGAGGTCGCCCTCAGCTTCTACTCAGCCGTGGCCGTGACGCCGTCTACAGGGCCTGCTGAGCGGAGAGCTATACTGCCAGCCTGCCGCCGTGGCGTGCCCGGGGGCCTCCTTAGGACCGAGTTCCGCCGCCGGCCATCTCCGTGATGCCCCCTCAGGAACAGGGAGGGGGACGCTATGTGTGTATGTCTGTGTGTAATGTGTATATATTGGAGGATAGGGGAGGGAGGGAGGGAGGGAGCGTCACAGGAGCACGCCCGCGACGCTGGTCGGAGCGGGACGTCAGTTGTACATACACATCGACGCACAGCCAAGGAGAGGTGGGCAAAATTGACGTCAATGTGCAACACGTTGCGGAAGGGTTTGGAAGTCGTGCTATGAAAACGTTACGCGAAGGGTGTTTTTTCTTCAAAATCCCGCGGACTTGTGTAATTTCATCCTTTCGGCCAGCGTACTTTCGAACTAGCGGCCGGCAAACTCTTAACTGTGCCGTTTGTATAGCATGAATCCGACAGTTTCTGTAATCGTGAAGACAAATTGGTGTCTCGATTTGTGACTGCTCTCCCAGACACGCCGGTTCGCCGGCCGGTCGCCATGATAACATAATGACGCTTTGTTTTCGTCTAACGAGCTACACATGCAATTGCGCCTCGACTGTTTGATTATCGCTGTGGAATGTACCTTCCACGCAGTCGGCCACGGCTCGAAACTCTCCGGGTTTCTCGGGTCCCTGGTTGGGATACGCTGATCTCGCTTGTTTGCCTTTGTTGTTTCTCGGTGCGTGTGCGTGTACTTGTTTTCATTGTGTTTTGTACAGGCGGCTACCGTGGTCGTGTCTCTGTTTGCCGCCGGCGACCGAGCTGCCGCACGAGAAAATACAGTTTTCCCAATTTTCATACGTCACGTGTGTGGGCGGTGAGCAATGCTCGTTTTGCAGTGAAGGGGATGTACTTATAGCTTTAGAAGAGTGGGTCAACTGGGTCACTCATGCATAGTCAGTTCTTGCATTCATAATACTGAAGAGTCAAGCGAATTACCAGCCACCAGGCCGAACAAACTTTCATGTTTAGGTACAGGCTGTGGACCTGCGGGATCAAAAGTGGAAACTCTAGTTGCTTCGGTGGATTTGGGCGTCGTCTTGGGGGATTTCAAGGCACTGCAGGGGACAAAAATCTCCCTCCAGTTTAACATATTGAAATGCCCCTGCTCCGGACCTTCGCTTGAGCTTCCCAAACCAGAACAGCCCCTAGCTCTGTTGCGGAAAGTAATAAGTAATAGTATCATAAATGTTGAATAGATGGCAGCAGTAACGCAAGATGGCCGCCATTCTTGAGACGATTGTAACAAATTGTGACGCGGTCACTGCCCATTGAGATTACACACCTGTGTTACCTGCGATTTGCGAATGCTTTTGTTTGTGACCTTTGTGACGTGTGGACTCGCGCTCGGGGTGTGAATGGTGATGTGAATTGTGATCCATTGATTGCTCTCACACTTGAAAACCAAGGACTTAGCTTGAAAATTATTGTTGTGCTGTGTGCTATTGCAAGCCAAAATATATTTTTGTTTGAATTTTATCTGAAGCACAAGTTCAACGCTGATTCATCGCTTTGTCTCGATATTGATATACAAAGCTTGAATCCAGAATCTCGAGGTGACTTGGGTTTTGACATACCTGAAACTCAAGATTTTGGCAATAAACAATGCCCGGGACGGACTTCATAGTTTCAGGTATGTCTTTTAGGTGTTTACTTTGACTTCAAAGGAAAAGTGCATGCTACTTTGACTTGCAAGAGTCAAGACTAGTTTTTGGTTTTTGATTGAGCTTGCCCCAAATGGGTCAGCAAGTTGCCTCATTTGCGGCCGGATTTGCCAGACCAAATTTCGGTCTTCTACAATATGTTGACCGGGGGAGGTAGGGTTGGGTCTCAGCAGAATCACATTGTATTTTTATCAAGTATAAAATCAGAACCAGAACAAAATTGAAATACCTGCAACCCAAACACGTACCTACCTAGCTCTTGGTGCAAAACAATGTGTGTGCCCTTAAAATGAATTATGGTACACCATTTTCCTGCCATTTACCCTTTTTAGCATTTTTACTATCAACTGCAAAATGTTTTTAATATTTAAAATACAATGAGGGCAATTGTTACTTGGTATGATCAATATAGTTACATATGTTATAAAGTAAATAAATGCTTTTGATAATGCCAGTGATTCATAATATTTGGTAAAACCTATATTTATTAAAATAAAAAAATGACCTGCAAAAGAAATGATTCATTCTATAAATATGACAGTGAATTAAAAATACATGTATGACACATTTTGTACAAAAGTGGCACATTTTGCTAATTCTGCAGACCTTTTCCATTCAATACATACATAGGTATTTGTCCTGGGAAGTATCACAGTGCGATGTATACCACAACGTTTGACCTGCCCCAAATAATCTTGCTGTTTTCCGCTGTTAACCCTCGCACCGGCGGGGGTCTGAGTCAACTTCAAACCGACGGGGGGTGGGGGGTGGTGGATAACCGCCCCCCAGAGATCTTGAAAACTACGCAACATAGCGAGAAACGGAAAATGGCGTGAGGTAGGCTGTGACAAGTATTAGTGAAAATACTCAGCTAATTTTTTGATCAGGTCAATATTGAGGTCACCAGAGGTCAAAAAAGGTCAAATTTTCCCATATTTCGAGTAAATAAACTGAGCACTGCCTTTCACATAATCCGGGCTAGCTCAGTAACTAACATAGCTAGGAGCAATCCGAAAAAGCACTGCAATGCTCTTGAAACACTCTTACACTAACATGTCCTCAGATTTGAGATCAGTTCAATAGCTAAGGCTCCAGAGGTCAGTGAAGGTCAAAATGCTTCATTTTACTAAAACAATTTTTTGTTAATATCTTCTTAAGTTTTAAAGGTAGAGCATTCATTTTGCCACCATCGTGTTTCTCACATCACGGCGCATCGAACCATATATCGTATGATCTAGCTAGGTCAAACTAAAAAAAGGACCTGACCTGACTTGAGGTCATGTCAAGGTCAAGTCAAATTTTATGTCTATCGATGGAGGTTGACAAGAGAAACATAATGGTAAAAACCACAGTACTCTATATTATCTAGAACATGAGTTATTGTACAAAAACCATATGACCTTTTGGCACATTGGATTTGGACCTTAAAAGGAATAGTTTCACCCTTGAAAAAAAACGGAGAAAAAGTTCAGAAATGATAGAGAAGCAAGAAATTAAGTATCATTAGTTATTGAGTAGTCAAAGGGAACCTATATTTACGCGGAAAAAGCAAATAAAATGTTCAATTATTTGGTGATAATCATATTTTTTTCCTCAAAAAATGCGAAATCAGCTGGCTGAAGAAGCACGCAACGCTTTGATTAGTGGAGGGATCTTGTCGTATACATGGTGGTACTTGCCCAAAGTACTTGTTGAAGATGCCGGAAATACAACGCTTGAAAACCATCACAGTTTACTTGCTTTAATTTTAGTGTATTTTCGTCTACTATAGATTTAACTATGAAAGTGTAGTGTCCGCCATCGTCGCTCACTGTTCCGTGCTCTGGGGCGGCTGTCTTGGGATTATGTGTCACAAGGTCATCCGGGCGGCTGCGCCGCGGGCGCGCCAATCAAACAGCGGGCACGCGCGTACTGGGTGCGAGGTGGGGTTCGGTGGGTGGGGAGGGGACAGATAAACCATTTGTACGCGAGCCTGGAACGTTCAGGCCAGCCGGCTGAACGCTACGCATACGCTACAGAAACGTTGTTTAGAAAAATGTTTTATAGAAGATTTAAACATCAAAATCACTATGCATAGCTACCTGGACAAAGTTTGCATTCTTGCAATTAAAAAGAATGAGGTACTGAAAACAGTATGGTTTTGTCCAGCACTTACCTTCCCCAAGTCTTACGTTCATCTGAGCGGGCATAATCGTACGTCATCTCAGCCAAAATCAGCCAATCAGCGATTTGGAGTTTACCGGGTATACCCGGTCCCCGACTTTTAGGACTGAATATAAAAATAATTAAGAGGTTTCTTGAAAATGTGAAAAGCGTCCACAAGTCATTTTCGAGCATGCGCCACAACTTGGGCTATCTCAACTTCAAAACCTAATGTTAAAGGTGAACTATTCCCTTTAACCGAGTGTCACGGAAGAAAGTAAAACTTGCATTTCTTATTACTTTGCTTCAGAATATGATTAGGATGAAATACTGACCCACATTTAGGCAGGTTTTGTTCCGAATGGTGCGCATTTCAATTTTTCTCCCAAGACTTATTAATGGGAGGTCTCAAAAAATTGACATGACCTCAGGTCACGATATAAAAAAATCCAAGATATACGAACTGTTAGATATCGAAGTCCTCATTACACACTGTGAGTTTCAAACTGTTGGGTTCACCACTGGTGGCTTCGGCAAGATGTCAAACTTACAAAAACGTGACTGAGGTAGGTCATTTAATGTGACCTGACAACGTACCTTTGAAAGTTTAGGAAAAGTAAGTTTTTTTTTAAAAAGTTGTGTGGTAATAAACTGATGCCCGAACAGCTATACAAAAATTTGGGCGGCGGCTACGCGCCGCCGTTTTTCCGCTAGTCCGGAAAAACTGTGAGTATTGTGTGTGTGTGTGTTGTGTGTGTGTGTGTGACTATGTGTGTGTGTGTGTGTGTGTGTGTGTGTGTGTGTGTGGTGTGTGTGTGTGTGTGTGTGTGTATGTGTGTGTGTGTGGGGGGGGGGGGGGGGGGTGGATATCCGCCCCCCGTCGGTGCGAGGGTTAATCTTGCTGTTTTGCAGATCCTCCATACATTAGTTATACCAGTGAAAAAAAACAAGGGCCGGAAGCAGAGTTGGAAAAGTTCATGTTTGTTGGTTTCTAGACCACCAACAAATGTTGTACTCCCAAATTATGACTGGTTAAAATGTATTTTTATTTACTCCTCATGAGTATTTATTGTTTAACTAATAAATGTGTTTGTTGAAGAGAAAACATATTAAACTAGGAAAATTAGGTTGGTGGTTCATCATTATTTATCTTTCATACATCAGTATTTCTTATTTTTGGCGTACCATCAGGTTATTTGTTAACTCTTCCATTGCGAAGATATGTACTCCTAAACCAACACAAAATAGTAGAATTCCCACCCTGGCCGGAAGTGACAGAATGCTGGACATGGGTAGTTTCTGGTATGTCTGTCTCTGAGAGTGACTTCTGACTGCTTCAGACCTAATCATAGGCCTTTGCTTCAGCTTGCCATTCTGCTTCATCAACAGGAGGATACACTTTGTGCCTCATGAATGGTCACTCATCTGTTCAACAAATGAGTACCTACGTCTCCATTCATTGTCTGGTCTTCATTCGAGTGCTATGCAAGTTCACAATGGCCCAAGTGGTCTAAGGTGGACTCAATCTCAACTCAATCTCAACCACCATTGATGATTAAACTGGAAATTCCTGGACCTGAAATAATTATAGCTTGATCTTTGGTTGTTGCACTGGGCCTGTTCCCGTCGCGCATCTAACCTTATCTAAGTTGCTCCAACTGCAACTGCTCTGTGTTGAATAGCATGACTGGAGCAAGTGGGAGCAACTTGGAGGAGGTTAGAGGTGCGACGGGAACAGGCCCAATATCAGCCAATCTTGCGTCATTGGTGAGGGTCAGGTGCACCTCTAGTCTTTGCTGTCATCTGCCAGGGGTTGGTAATGGCAAGTCTGCGCTGGATTGGTAATGCAACTCCTTGATACCCACTGTAATGCTCAGTTTGGTAACAGTGAATGGGGAAATGCTTTCCATAAGGGATCCCTGTCCGTCGTATGATTTTAGTTATTCAATCATTACTGTGTGCCTCAATTTTAGTCTGTGAAGATTTCTGACATTATTCTGGTAGCGTCTTACTGACTAGCCTCGCCCCGCTACCATTGCTCCCTGGCGAAATGCGTCATTTCTACGATCCGTGGCGGTGTCGCGCCTCCGTCCGGTGCAGCAGCGCTCTGTACGGCGCGCTCCATCACACGTATCACTCAACAGTCGCCTCCCTGCTCTGCCTTCTGTGCACCGCTGAGCCTGTCGCTCTGTACGGCGCGCTCCATCACACGTATCACTCAACAGTCGCCTCCCTGCTCTGCCTTCTGTGCAGCGCCTTGAGAAGATGAATGACCCGGACGGCTGACTGGCACCGCCCTCTGTGTACTGTGAGGTGCCGCCGCTGCGGAACAGGAACAACCCGCCCTCCGCGCTGTGTGATTGTTATTTAAGGCATTTATGATATATAAATGAGATTTTGTTAGGCCAGAGGCGCAATGGTGTGTTAATCGCTGGGAAGCTTTGGAGCTGTCTGCTACCACGGGGTCAGACCGCTGGCAGTGGTTCAGTTGAATGGCGAGTTTAGGTTTCTAGATGCTTGTGTTGGAGGTGGTGTCTTCTCAACATCGATTGTCCGTGGCGGCTCTGTTAGACTGGAGTTTTGATGTCTTGGTTGTGATCTTAACTGTCGTAGATATGCTTAGTATTGGTTTTGAGAGATTGCTGTTTCATCGCGATGAAAACCAAACAGTGTGATATGTGGTATAAAGTTACATTGTTTATATCAGTAGCTTTACAATTAATACAGATATTCGATGTCAATATGACTGAAAATAAAGTACGATAGATGAAAATATTATGAATGAGCTCGAGTTGGAATTTTCAAGATGGCTATTGGGAGTAATTGTTGTTGTTGATTTTGTTTCAATTATAGCAGTTGCTCCGATTTAGTAAGGCTTATATAGACCCTAGAGTTTATGTGCTTGATCCCAGGATCCGTTGCAATAGATACTCCTATATTTACTGTCTACCTCGTGTAGTCCAGGCGAATCCGCTTATGGGCGCACCAGATCCATAGTCGTAATGCAATTAAGCTCGGGTGAGGGGCTCACCATAATTGTAGCCGAAATAATATTTAAAATTTATTAGCGCTGGTGGAATCTCGCTCAATTTATCGCCACGGACGGGATCCAGAAGGATCCATATTCGCCATTGCATTTGATGCCGAGGAGATTCCACTTAGGATATGCCCAGATCCAACCCTCGGATCAGCACAGTCTGGACTAGCATACTCAAGATTAGTGTTTTTACTAATTACTGGGTGCTTTGTTACCCACGGAGTGGTAGAACGACTTGGTCCCGGTGTTTAGATGTCAGAGGATTTGAGCTGAGGAGTCGCGACTCAAACGACTCCTGAACAACTGAGCCAGTTGATGAGGTGCGCGTGGTGTCTACAATTTTACGCCGAGAATTAGGGAGGATCCCAATCTTCATGGCATTGACGCAGATAAGGATCTACTGTCGTGTAACTTAAGGATGACTTATTTGTCAAGGATGATGCACTGATATCCCAAGATCCACCTTTGGGATCCAGACACACAACACACACAACACACACACACACACAACACACACACACATCACTGCGACACAACACAAGGCGCGCACACCGCGAGCACCGCACACCGCACCACCGCACACCGGCACACCGCACACCCGCACACCGCACACCGGCACACCGCACACCGCACACCGCACACCGCACACCGCACACCGCACACCGCACACCGCCACAGCCGTCACACCGCTACACCGCACATCCAGCATCACCGCACACCCTGCTAGCGACCGCACACACGCAGCAATCCCGCGAGCACACTGCTCACCTGGACACCGGACAGTAGCAACACTTTAAACGATACACGGTGACACATATCACACACTGATATTCACACATCATAACAAGACAACATACAACACACACACACACACAGCACACACAACACCACACACACACATCTACTCACGTGTGCTGTTATATTAATCATAAGAACCGAACGGCCAGGCAGAGACGGAGCTGGTCATTTGTGGAGAAGACAGGCTATCAGTACTGTTACAACGTACAGTAGACGGTGTACGGTGACGGTGTATCAGTGACGCAGTCATACTGGCCAACCTGAGGTCGTTATTGTGCGGGACCTCCACACGTGAACACACTTTCCAGCCCTGAGACTGGGCTGCGGGACTCTCACGCCGCACACCGCCCGCAGCAGGGTAGCAATGCGGGCGAAACGTTTCGCTAGATAACATTTCAAGTTGGAAAACAGAATCGGATGTCAAGTGAATGATACCTCTTCATATGGATGGGCTCTTCATCTTTACTGGAAAATATCGAGTTGTATTTGATATTTGATCCTGTACTCTTGCATTCTCTATTACCACTTCCACTCTTCGGTCGCACTCTCCATTACCACTTCCGCCTCTTCTGCCGCCCCCCGTTTCCGGAAGAGATTAGTGGCTCGAGTCCCCGCTTGGTGTATGTTCTCTGAACCGGGACGACCTTCAGCGGGGGTCCGGCTAATGTACCCGGGGAGACAGACAGACAAACAGACGCCTTTCCTCGAGTGACTCCTCTCCGCGTCACCCCTCGGGGAGCGCTGCCGTCGTAACCGAACCGTCTCACTCACAACTTCACAAGTCACAACGAGCAGTGTCGCCACCCGGTGACTACAGCCGGCCGCAGCGGCAGCACGTGCCTCCAAGCGACGGACGGCAGGCCTCCATCCGTGGTGTGTTGGGGGTCGTTCGGTGCGATCATCCTTAAAACGTTGCTGTATGCAGAGGTTTTGGAAAACTTACGACATAATCCCCGTAGGCGCCACTGTGGCTGTACCTACGGCTGATCCGCTGTGACTGGCTTCAGCGTGAATTTGCTTCATTGATCGGGCACTTGTTGAGTGTTGACCTCCATGTTGATTTGCCTAGTTGCAGCGCTGCGTTTGGGTATCGCTTAACTAACCTATTTTTTCGCGATGCACCATTGTTGTTGCGCTTCTTCTGACCAGTTTTCCCAGCGTACAGGCCATCGGCCTGACGTTTTCCCAATCCATGGTCTGTAGGTCTGAATGAGTGGTCTCGCAGAGTATTTTGTCATTCGGTCTGCCTAGATCGGATGTTTTAACATCTGTCTGGTCTGCCCAGCGCACAACCGACTGCTGATCGTCTGTTCCCGGCATCACTGAGTCTCACTAGTTTCTGTCGGCGTGGTCTGGCTCCACTACTGGGCGTGGTTTTCCAGCGGATGACCCTCGCCCCACCCGCAGCAGGCAGAGCGGTGGACGGACGTCTCTCGGTGTCTCCTGCCGCATCACTCTGTCTGTCTGCTCTCCGCGAGCGGTACCGTTTGTTGTCCCAATGGCTGGCACATCCCAGCCCGTACGGCCGGCGGCGGACATAGAAATGGACGGAAACTTGTCACACGAGTACGGAAAGTTTTAAGTTGCTGCTATAGGAAGCAACACATGTAGTGTGTTGGCTAACTGAATGCTTTCGGGTCTGCGGCCATCACAAGCTTTTAATAAGCCTACGAGTTCTGTGTGCCGCTTTTCATAGCACGAATCGAAAACTTTCCGTAACAGTGCAGCAGGCTGCTGTCGATTGTTGCCCTCCAGCCAGCCTCGTCGGTCCGACGCTCCACTGGTGTCCGACCCTCCCTGCCGCTGCCCGGTGTGTAGCCGTCGCTGCCGCCGCCGCGCCGCCGCCCGGTGTGGCTGCCTCAGCGAGGTGTGGGGCGGCTCGTCAGGCGGCACCGGCCGCCAGTCAGTCGCTACCGCGCCGCCGCACGGGAAGGAGCGAGAGGTGGGCCGCGCCGTGTCGGACCGCGTGTGAACCGTGTGACGGGTGAAGAGCAACGTAGACAGGAGACGCGCTGGGTGACACTTCTGGAGAGCCGTGGTAGGAGGTCGAGTTGGCCACTGCCGGGTGAGGCACGTGCCGGCCAGTTCTCACCGCCCAGTTTTATCACATTAGCGTCCCACTTGTGACTCCTGTTGGAGCTCTCAGTGAGCGTCCCACTTTTGACTCCTGTTGGAGCTCTCAGTGCTGGCGGGATCGGAGTATCGAGTCTCCGGTAAGCTCGTGTGCGCGTGTGGGCCGTGTCACACCGCTGGGCGCTGCGTGTCGCCCAGTGGCGGTCGGCAGTGTTTCCCGGGAACGGGTTGACCCAGCCTGAGCGGCCGCTCGGGTCAGGTCACGCACAGATGATGCTGGAGCGGCGAGCCATGGTGGCGCGGGTCATCTACCCAACCGCGCCCCGCCCCCGCCGCCGCCCCCGCCGCCGTCATTCGCCGCCCCGAGAACCTCATCAATAGATGTGAGTACTGCTGCCGCCGACGCTGGTAGGGTCGTTAGTGGTTTCCGCCGGAACATCTCCGCCGGAACCCGCTGACGGCTCCACGCCTCCTTCATCCAGCTGTAGTGTCTCCGGCGTGCCTGACTGGGACTTGTCTGACACAAACAGTTCAAATCATGCGTGTCGCGGCCAGTCTTGCCGTCGTATGATGGAGCGCGGTGGAGCCGTCACCAGCGGTATTGGATTTTTCGTTTGAATACCTGGTATCGAAGAATACAAATCCTTGGGCGGAGAGTATTTTGTTTGGTTTTTGTTAGGAAATAATAATTTCGTTTTTTGAAGAAAAAAGTGAGAATTCTTTATTTGTAATAGGTGAGTGAAATATATTCCTCGTGAGGAAAATATGTTTATATTTTTACTACAATGTCTGTAAGATCACGTGACGAGAGAGCAAATTTCCAGAAAAAATACTTTTAAGAGGAGCAACAAATGTTGAACCCAAAACTCTAGAAATTGGCAAAAATTCCAAGTCCGGCCGTCACCCAGCCGGGCTTGTGCGTTCACAGCCTGACCTTCTCGGTGCGACAGCTGTCGTCTGCCGTGACGAGCGGGCGAGTGTCGTTCCGTCCCGTCACTCGCACCTGGACTCCTCAGCTCATGCGGCGGACATTCCCCTGCCCAGGGTCGTGAGCGAGACGCCCTTCTCACTTCTGACGCACACACAGACGTCACCTCTGACAGCCGCAGACCCTGAGAGAAGCGGGCACACATAGACAGACAGCTGGTAGATTCCTGTGTTCTGAGTCGCCAGGAGCGGCCGGCGCTGTTCAGTGTTCATCATCAGGCGACCGTTCTGTCGCCTTGAAAATGGAGTGACGGATTCCAACACGAGCCCGGCCCTCCGCCGCCACACCGCCGCCACACCGCCGCCAAACCGCCGCCGCCGCCACCGCCGCGTCGCCTCGTGATAACGGTTACCAACAGGATTCAGCATGGAACTAGCAAATTGGCGGTGCTCGTCTCTCGGCTTTGTTAAGGTGTTGTCGGTGATGTGGCAGCAAGCGAGTGTTTTTGTCCCTCTCAAGTGTCTGGTTTGAGTTTGGATGACCTGTCGTCTCACGTTCATGATAGCTGTGTAGTTTGTTCGCTTGGTAATGAGGTAGCACCAGGGTCCTAGGCATTTGGTTTAAGTAAGCTGGGTGTCATGAATGTGGAAAATAATGACTTAAAATATGCATAGGTTGTGCGAATAGCGAGTTGGGAGAAATATTGCATATATATTATGAAATATATAATAATCAACAACACAAAATATTACGTTCTATGCTCCAGTACTAATGACCCAGATATCACCCGCGTCTTCTACCATATAATAATGTAATATTCCTTATGGGCCTTATGCCAATTATTTTACCTAGTTTTATCCATACGCCACTCAGTGTGTCAATATCTCATAATATCTTCTATAAATAATTCTCGGTTAAGATTTGCGGTCGATTATATCATGCGGTACTCGTATTTTATTCCAATGCTAAGGAGTTTTTGATAAAATTTTCACAGTAAAACTCGGTAAAAAGAGTGGACAAATAGTATCAATAGGGTGTAATTTTCCACCCAAATTTCACAATCCTAGGACACTGGTAGTCACTCCTTTCGGATAGATTCCTGCGGTGGTATTTTTTGGTACCACTGGCTTGTCTATCTGCCCTTTATTATATTATCATATCCAATCATAATTTGTGGTGATGAACATGACTGGACTCGGTCGACTAACTTAGTTCGCATCAAGCTAGCGGTCATTCTGTTATTCGAGTTTGCTTTATTCCTTCTGAAGTTTATAAAGTGTAGGTTTGCTTACCTGACTTGGTCCTTAATGAACGGTGACGTGAAGCAGGGGGCCCCCTGTTTGTTTTGCCAAACACGGATAATGGCAATGACAGTGGATCAAGGCTAGTCGCCGCCGCCCTACAGCAAGCAATGACCTTGTATATGATCATTGATCACGCGATGATCCTGCAAAGATCATGCATCCATCATGCATTCATCAATCATCATGAATGGCTATTAACCGGCATTACTGTTTAAATGGAGATAGTGTTTCACCTTCCTTGCATTGACGTTTCCGCATATATAAGCACATGCTATCGGTACCGATACACGGTGCAATCGTTTGGCCTTGTTGCCCCGCCATTGTGGAGCGGATGCCGCCCTCGCCGTGTGCCGCGTGTTCCGCTGACCGTGGGTGTCGCGTCGTCGTGACCTGGTTATTGTCACGGAGAGACCCCGCTCCGAGGAGGGGGGAGGGGTTTTAAGAACCTGGTGCGCTGCGTGACTCTACGTCACCTTTCACCGGAACCTGACGGCGCCGCCGGACCGGATGGCACGAGACTTGGTTGTTAATTATCTGTCTCTTCGCTGCCGGGGATCGTAGGATCGTAGACACAGGGTTACCGGCTGCGAGCTGAGGTCCAGCTTTTTTGCCGTCTGGCTTGTGATGCCTTTCGCCAATAGACCGTTCAGTTTCTGACTTAGGCTTATTTAATTGTTCGTGTTTTCAGCTAGTCTTGTTTCGTATAGGTACGTTCGAAAGTGGAAATCGAATACAATGACCAATGGTAGTGTAGTAGCCAAACAATGGGATAACGCCGTTCGGATGTTGCATAACGTCCCAAAGCTTTCCGTTCCAACTTTCGCTTGCTTGCGATAGTCATCTCCCGGCCCGCTTGTTGAGCCGGAACCGGTACCTTTCCGGTGGTGGTGGCACAGTTACTTCCGTCGCCTCTCCGACCGGTTATGTTGTATCCGTCATCTGCCCACGGTAACCCTACATAGGGCCTTGAGTAACCCTATGGTCAATGGTCCATCGGATCGTGTCAGTGTTCTGAGCACTGTGCGGCGAGGTTCGGTCGCTCTCTGACGTCATATAACACCAGCAGTTGTTGGGATTGTTGACTTGAAAACATACTTGTGCAGAAAATATGACATCAAAGTCACATATTATGACTAATATCTATAGTCACTAAGTCCCTAGTCACTAATAGTAATAGTTATGGATTGGGAATGCGAGATTTAATCAAACACCGCAAGTGTTGCCTGCGATGTTAAACCATTTCATATCCAATCAATTTTATTGAACTTTGATCAAACTTATTTCCACCTAGACAACTCAATACCTTCCATTAGCCCGGCATTATCAAATGACACTTACCACACTTCCGAGGCTCTTCAGCCTCGGCACATGTCTTAAAATAGCCGTCATCGGGGCGGTCCTATCGAGCCGGGCTCTGCTCCTATTTCTACCGCGAGCCTGTCGATTCTGGCGCCGCGTGTCTTTACGGCGCGTGTCTGACAATTCTGGCGCCGCGTGTCGTTTGCGGCGCGTGTCTGACGATTCTGGCGCTGCGTATCGTTTTCGGCGCTTGTGTCTGACAATTCTGGCGCCGCGTGTCGTTTGCAGCGCGTGTCTGACGATTCTGGCGCGGCGTGTCTTTTTCGGCGCGTGTCTGACAATTCTGGCGCGGCGTGTCGTTTGCGGCGCTTGTGTGGTGATTGTGGCGCACCGGCCGGCCTGTGGCGTCTGTCACTGCTGTCCGGACAGCGGCGGGACTGGCGGGCCGGGCGTCTCTGGCGCTGTCTAGTGTCGAGTTCGACGCGAGAGGCGTGACCATGACAGCATCCTAGGCTTGTATAGGAACCGACGCAACGGATACATTGACATGGACGGAGACAATGACAATAACTGAACTAGGCGGAGACGGAGACGGGGATAAGCAACAAAGACATAGATTATTCATACCCGTGGGAAGTCGATGCTGATCCAGTGTCCCTCCTGGCTCCTGCCCGGTGACCGTGGTAACTATTCCTAAACCATGTCCTGTGTAGACGATTGGCCGGATCGTAACACACCCCAGGCCTGAGCCAGCCGCCGGCCAGCTGCCCGTCTGTTCGGGTGACCAGCGTCACAGAATATGGTCGTTAGGGTGGGAAATGACACTCAAATGCGAAGAATTTTCCACTTCTTCTCTCCACTTAGGAGTGACTTTTCCACTCCCAAATTACGAATGGATATGTATTTTGACATATTCTATATTGACTTCAAATAGGTGCATGTTTTCAACACTATCTTCTGCTTTTCTGCAAAAATAAATTATACATAATTTTCCATTTTTATGTCTTTTTGGGCTTGAATTTTACACTCTGACACCTAAGCAAACATGCCATTTTGAGACACTGCGGGACGCGGGTGACGGTTGAAGCCGCTCTGTCGCCTGTCTCTGTACAGGAATGCCAGGTAGCCATTGTTGACATCCCCCCACCACCACCACCACACGCCACACCACACCCGTACACGCCACGCGCCGCCGCCGCGATTCCCCGCGATGCCGGGGACGTCTTCCAAGGCTTTCACCGCGCCCGTCACCGGACCCAGCCAGGGACTTTCCAGCGGTGAACGGTGATCGGGAGCACTGGCGATGGACCGTCCGACCTTCAGTGTGGGTTTGTCTAACCATCGGCCGGTGGAGATTGGTGATGATAGGATACACGGATCTCTCCCAGTGGCTGGTGGGGTAGCGGCTTTGTCGGCCGGCGGCTACCTCTATCACTGATCCGTAGACGCAGCTGGAGACGGCGAGATTGTGTTTCGTCCGCCGGTGTATTTGTAGCGGTGATGGCGCGCGGTCTCTCCTGCCTCGTCTCTCGTTAGATGGCGATGGTCGGTTTGGGTGGATTTTTAGCGGTTCGACTGTGGTAGGGATGATGGCACTAATCAGTGGTCGGCCATTCCTGGGTTTTGACCAGAGGAGTGGAGGAGAAATGTGTGGTGACCTCGAGGTCTGGCCCCGGTGGGGATTATCTACTGAGACGAGTCATTCAGTCGGTTTTGTCGGTCAGGCTCAGTCCATTAGCTGCCCAGTTCGTCACTCCCCAGTCCGTCACCCTGTCACCCGATCAGTCAATGATGGAGCACCGCTCGCTGTCTGATGCCGTCTGCTAATGAAGCTAACTGAACGCACCTCTCTCTACCCCCATCCCCACCCCACCTGCTGCCCCCATCTCCCACCCCCTGCTCGCACGTCCAGAACCCTCGCGTGCCGTCCTCCGCACGGTTCCCGTCCTCGCTGTGCTGGTTCCGGGAGGTTTCCCGCTCCAGTCGGTGGTTCCGAGAGGTTTCCGCTCCATGTGGTGGTTCCGGGAGGTTCCTGCTCCTTGCCGTGGTTACGGGAGGTTCCCGCTCCACGTAGTGGTTCCGGGAGGTTCCCGCTCCACGTGGTGGTTCCGGGAGGTTCCCGCTCCACGTGGTGGTTCCGGTAGGCTCCCGCTCCACGCGGTGGTTCCGGGAGGTTCCCGCTCCGTGGTTCCGAGAGGTTCCTGCTCCACGCGGTGGTTCCGGTAGGCTGCCGCTCCGTGGTTCCGGGAGGAGCCGTGATCGCGCCAGCTGTCAAACCTGTTCCCCGACCGAGCCGGGCGTGCCGCGGCGTGCGGTTCGGTGTGATGCCATCTCTGGTAACGGCCGCCCGATTCTCTGTGTGGCGCGCGCTGCGGGCCTGAACGGCTCCTCTGCGGGTGTGGGATGCTCGGGATAAGCCGGCGATCAGTTGGCAGCAGCCGGTGGTCTGCCCAGCACAGCTATGGTGTTATCGCTTTGTTTGCTGGCCATTCAGCAGCAGCTGTTTTCGGTGGATTGTTTCCACAATATTTATGGGCGCTGTATGAACGAGGTAGTCGAAGCGTCATAGAACCCAGATCACCATCTCCAATGTTTCGCACCAAGGAGTGATATCGAAGGTCCCCAGCGCGGACTGAAGTCGCTTTAGTGGCATACCTGGAAACAACTAACTCACATACGCATACCGATGATATTGCCTGCAGAATCCTCACTGCGATCACAGCTTTTTCGACAAGATGTCCGGCGCACCATCACTCACTGTCAATTATAACAACCGCTCACGACACTCATTCGTTGTCACGCAGCCGCGTATTCGCAGAGTCACACCCCCGTGATCACATTCCGCGCATGTCTTGTGCGTCTAAGTTGATCGCGGCTGAGGCGATCGCAGCTTGTCTCGGCGGCTGAGGTGTCAGTACTTAGTAGCCGGTCTCGTCGGCCGGCTGTAGTTATAACAGTCTGTCGGTCAGCCACGGCGTTGCCGCTGTTCGGTGGCGCGGGCCGTGGAATGCGCCGTGTGCCGCCCGCGCGCCGTGACCGTGTCTCCAATCAGACGTGTAATCCGGCCGACAGTCGCCGGCAGTGGTGGACGGTGCCGCTGTCCTGGTAGTGTCAAGTGTCCACTACCGACTGTCCGAGCACCTGTGTTTTCCTTGTCCGAACACTCAGGTGTTCGGGCCACTGACGGTTACATAACGGTTACGGTTGGAGTCTGTGGGTCAAATCTTGACTCAGATCTTGGTGTTTTTTGGTCTTGACAAAAAAAACACAGATTCTTACACATTAAATTCCTTACACATTAATAGTTTGTTTAAATAAATTGTTTATCACATAAGAGCTGTTATATTTCTTTCAAATATAAAAATTAGTCAATATTAGGCTGATTTCAGTCGATTTAGGAGCCACATTGCCCAGATAGTCCTCCTGGTTCCGCTCCTACCTGAACACACGTGTGTCGCGGCTGCGGTTGGATGTCTATGGTCAGACAGATAGACAGATCAGACAGACACAGAGACACGTCCGTACCGAGTCTGTGTTGGGAGGCTGCGTTCCGTACCGAGTCTGTGGTGGGAGGCTGCGTTCCAGGCTGGGTGGTTCTCCCACGCTGTGTTATGTCGTTGTGTGCCGTGTTACGGGAATACATCTGTGGTGGCGACTGGCGAGGTATTTCCGGCATGGAGTGAAACAGTTTGTGGGTCGTTTCATCCCTCGCAGTGTTGGTGGAGCGTTTTTCGTAGACTGTGTGAAGTTCCTGCTCCTGGCTAAGCTAGGCTAAGCTTCTTGGGAGCTAAGTTCTTGGTGGGCGCCATGTGGCCACAGAAGTCGCGGCACCCGGACACCCCTAAACCATTACCAGCTCCGAGTTAC
Organism: Semibalanus balanoides; assembly: GCA_014673585.1. Lineage (NCBI taxonomy): Eukaryota > Metazoa > Arthropoda > Thecostraca > Balanomorpha > Balanidae > Semibalanus > Semibalanus balanoides. Next base: position 43,426 of record VOPJ01006652.1, on the reverse strand, counting down.
CACTCCTAAGAAGACCTGCTGGTCCACGTGTTGTGGTGAGTGTTTTGCCGCTGGCCGTCTTAGAAGCTGGAATTGCAGCAGCGCGCGCTGTCGCTTCCCGCTTTCGGGGTTATATGCTCCTGGCTCCAAATTCTGACTAGGCATTCGCAGGGGTGAGGGGGGGGGTTCATCGTGCTGCATACGCACGGTCGTGACAAATGTGTCGTACATTTATGTGCGTCTCGGTCGTGACCGTGTCGTAACGGCTGTCTGGCCGAGCCGTGATCGTGTCACATTATACGCCATTCTGCGCCATTTCAGGTCGCATGGGCTCTCTCGGCGTCGTATTCCCACGCTGCGGCGGGGCGGCATGTACGACACCCGGCCACAAGTCGTGCTCAACTCCCGGCTACAACTCGCTCAACTCCCGGCCGCGCTCCAGCCAGTGTTAAACTCTGTGTGTCTGTGTCCTCGTGGTCTCGCTATCAGCGATGTGCGGGGCTGTACGGGCCGTGGCGGCTGCCTCGTCTCCATTGTCAACCGGCGTCACTCGGTCCGGCGCGGCTCTCCCACTCTTTCGAAGCCGGAAAATTAGCATCGCTTGCGCTCGCTGCCCCTCGCCTGCAGTTCGCAGGAACTGAGAGAAACGGGAAATTAGACTTGCCAAGTGGTGCTGTCGCAACTCCGTCCCTGCTCCTCTGAGCTGCAGTGGCTCCGTCCCTGCTGCTCTGAGCTGCAGTGTCGGTGGGCGCTGCTGCTCTGAGCTGCAGTGTCGGCGGGCGCTGCTGCTCTGAGCTGCAGTGTCGGCGGGCGCTGCTGCTCTGAGCTGCAGTGTCGGCGGGCGCCGATGTGGACGGCTGGAGTTGTCCTCTGTGCGTTCTCTATCGTTCCCAGTGCTGGTCAGGGTCAGACAGCTTGTTTGACTATGCGCCGGGGGCTGGAGTTACAGTTGGTGACAGCGCGAGGGACCAGCTGTTTAATCGAGTTCGAGGTGCTTGCAAATGAAGAGGTATTTAAATAGCGCGAGGTCAAGGGCGGACATGCTCGTCACGTGCACCTGGCACGTGTCGATTACGGACCATCTGCGTCGTCTGTTCTTAGTAACCGCGACTCGCATTAGCTTCACCAGCCCGCCGCTTCAGCTGCATGCATTACACGCCTGCTGCTGTGTCCTGCCTCGGCTACCGATCGGCTAGGTTCGCTTCATCAGCTCTATCAGGGCTCTAACGGAGGTCAGCACAGAGCCACCGTACCTGGCAGTGACGGGTGAGATTGTCGCAGGTGATTGCTCTCATCACACTGATCTGAAGGGTGACGTCGCTGCTGCCCAGCGACGGGCCTCTGGATGGTGACCGGCCACAGGTCTGACCCTGGTGTGGCACAATGGGTGACTGTGTTGCTGTGCTGGCTTCTGCTGGAGAGGGCTACCGTCCTGGGTCAGCCAGGTGACAGTGAGTGACTGGCGGGTCAGTCGGACCAGGTTGGTGTGGTTTGAAGCTACAACGCTTCGCGACAAACCATGCAACTGCACCACGCAACATCATATTTAAAACAAATAAAAAACAAACAAAAACATGTCAATCACTGATACACTGACATGTGTTTTACCTGTACATAAACAGACAGTGGTGAATGAATGGTGCATTTATATTTTTAGTGTATGTGTCATTGCATGGTTCTCTGTAATAAACCATCATGTCGGCGCGGCGGTACTCACAAGTTGCAGCTCCACTTGGGCTGGTGCTGGCGCTACCGAATACGGTGTCTGTGGCGCCTCTGTTGGCGGCCCCGGTCGGCAGATTGTGTGGTCCCGAGCTGGCGCCTCTGTTGGAGGTCCCGGTTGGCAGGTCGTGTTTGTCCCGAGCTGGTGCCTCTGTTGGAGGTCCCGGTTGGCAGGTCGTGTTTGTCCCGATCTGGCGCCTCTGTTGGAGGTCCCGGTTGGCAGGTCGTTCGGGTCTCCAACTGGTGGCCTGGCCGTCTTCTGACCGTCACAGTGTACGATATCCGGGCTGCAGTGGCTGCACAGAGGGACAGAGGGCGCCACTGCAGGATATGCGGTGTCACTGTCACCCTGCCGCTGTCCTGCTGCTGCTGCTGCCGGCAGGCGGGCGGCCACTGACCTGGTCTGCAACGTTACCGGTCACGTCAGGGAGGAGTGAGGAGTCGACCTGACCTTAACCCATCTGACCGAACTGGACAGGACCTGACCGAATACAGCCCGCTGGCACGCCGAACTGATTCTGAGAGGGTCTGGCCGGCTCTTACTTCACCTAGCCGGACGTGGGAGGAGTTTCAGTAACACCAGTAACAGTAGAGTAACGGCTGACCGGGGAGCACTACCTGGGTCTCAGGCACAGAGACAGACGCCTTTCTGTCTGTCTGCCTGACTCGTGTGCTGGTGGCTATCCTGCCTCATTCCAAGGCCCTATAACTCCTCCTTCCGTGTAAGCCACCCTTGAACAGCAACGAGTAGTCAATTGCCATGATTGCCTATGCCCATATCATCAATCAAAGGGTTGTCAGTGCTTCGCTCGGAACTACTCTTCATTGCCACCTCCAGCGTGTGCTCACTGCCATCAATTACCATATCGGCGCCGTTAAGATACATAAAGAGATCATTATGGGCCGTATTGGCTCTTGTGCGCCGGCGTGGCGCTCGCCAGCCACCTGGCTCCTAGCAGCCGGTAGCTTCTGATTGGTCATAAATGATGCCCTTGCTGGCCGTACTGCTGGCTAGTGCTGGGCGCGGGTGTGGGTAGTGGTGGTGGTGGTGACGATGATGGGTGAGCAGTACACTGAGCCTGCCTCTGCCATAACTACTGCCAGCTAATTTGACGAGCCGATGAGTTATTTGACGAGCCAATGAGTAATTTGACGAGCCAATGAGTAATTTGACGAGCCAATAACTGGTCGCCGGTCGGCAGCAGCTGGCAGACACGGGGGACAGGTGTGGCTGTCAGCGGTCAGACGAAGAGCTGGAAGATATCAGGGACTGACAGTCAGCCTCTTTGAGGGGGTAGTCTTTTTGGGAGGGGCGTGAGGATACTCTCGACTTCCTGCGGGGCTGGGTACAGTTCTACACCGGATGGTTCTTCAGATGTGCTTCAATCGACACTGAAGTCGAATGGAGGCTGGGATGACATTCGGGATGGTCACACTCACACACTCGCTGAGCTGACTTCAGAGAGATCCTCACCAATGGCGTTTTATTTGATGATACTGCAAAGATATCGCGTCCCTGGCCTGTTGGCCATGGTCGCGGCAATGGCTGACTGGGCGGTGGTCACCCGTGGTCGCCGTATCAACCCCTGATTTTTGACCTGTGACCTGTGACCTGTGACCCGTGACCCGTGACCCGTTGACCCGTGACCTGTGAACCCGTGACCCCGTACCCGTTGACCTGTGACCTGTACCTGTGACCCTGTGACTGTTGACCTGTGACCTTGACCTGTGACCTAGGACCTGTGAACCTGTGACCTGTGAACATGTGATCCGGATCTGGACTATAATATGTATTCTGTGACTGGTGACCAGTGATGTGTGAATAGACAACAGGCTGATAACGTATCACGCTTGACTGATCGTGCTTTCTTGACTCTAGGTCGGCGGTCGCGTAGATTAAACATGGCTGACCCACTGTCGACATAGATAGTCGAGGCCTTTAACAGACGTGAATACAATGGCAAGGAAATGCTAGACTGCATGCTGACATGCGATTTTTTATTACAATTTTTACGACGTTGAGTTGTAGCAACGATTTTTGTCAGCAAGCTTTTGACATTATGTTGACCTCTGCCCATATAAGGGTGAACGGACGTCGTCTGGGCGTGTGTCGTCCCTTCATGTCCTCGCGTCTCTCCAAATATCGCACCGCAAACAGCTTATTGAGTGGCTAATCTTTGGCAGCCATGGTCCCAGTGTCAAAACTCCTATGGCAGGCTGTTGTGAGCCCGCCAGTCACATATCTCCAACAATAGAGACGGTTATGACTTCAGACGTGTGAATGGTGCGGCTGATTGCCCATACGTCAACGTTGGTCATGCCTTTGCGTGCATATACAGTGCACGTGCCTCGGCTTAAGATTGGCCTCATTGCTGATGTAGGCGCATTGATGAATACTTTTGTTTGGATAATTCAACGTGTATTTAGTGGTCATTGGACTCGTGACTGAACAACGGGTCGTCCTAATTTTGGTTGCGCCCTGTTTTTGAATGCGAACAACGCTATTGGCGAAGTACATTATTACGATGTCAATGGCAGCTTTTCGAACATGACACAATCTACAAAACATATAACCATGCCCGTACCTTTCGTTGGTCTCTTTTTATATGTATTATAAGAGAATGATCCAGGCAAACAGCATTTGACTCAATCTATGCAGTGTCCCAAAATGTGTCGTTTTGGGTGGTAATGACACCCAATGTGAATAATTTTCCACCTCATTCTCCATTTTAGGAATAATTTTCCACTCCCAAATTATGAATGTAATATTGATTCCCATATCAATAAATATTGACTAATAATACATGATTTCAATGAAACTCGCTTTTCATATTAAAACAGTAATCAATCGTACCATTTTCTAACATTTTTCACTCTCATGATCTTTTAGGGCTTCAAATTTTCCACTCTGACACCCGAAGCAAAATGGAACTTGCGGACACCTGCAAATCTATGTGCCGCCACGTTGTGTATTTTGTCTGGATGTTTGTCTCGGTGGCTGGCTGGCTGACATCTATGTGATGCCAGGCTGTTCAGCCGGTCGGTACGTGCCGTCCGTCCCGCTCTGCGGTCCCACTTCTTACACCGTGTCATCGTCACTGATGCTCGTCCTCGCTCTTCCTTCCCACCCTCTCCCATCTCCCTCCTCCCTCTCTCTCAGCCTCTCCTCTCCTCCCTCCTTCCTCTCTCCCAGCCGATCCGGCCGTGCGACCTGGCACACAGCTCTGCGCGTCTCCCAGCTGGCCCGCTTCCCGTCCGACACGGCCCAGACCAGCGGAGCGTGGACAGGCCCGCTTCTCGGCCTCAGCTGACACCGGATAGGTGGTGGAGACACGCCGGAGAGGTGGCGGAGACGTGCCGGGGACGTAGCTGAGAGGTGGCCGGAGACGTGGCGGAGACGCCCGGGGTCTGGCCGCCTGACGCCTGCGTTTCCCCTGGGTGCTCGGTGGGCTGTTGGCGGGGCCGGCGAGCCTGTTCATGGTTCGGTTATGTTAAATGTTCAATTTAATTATGTTGGAGAGGCGCTGTGATTTAAGCTTGCTTTTGCGCCGATCCGTAATTGTCTGTTGTATTTTATGTATCTTTTGTTAAACAAAATAAACTGAACTGAAACTGAACTGCACGTGCCGAAGACGTGGCTGAGAGGTGGCGGAGACGTGACGGAGACGTGACGGAGACGTGGTGGAGACGTTCCGTGGCGTGTGGCGTGACGCTAGCTAACTAGGCCGCGTGTTCAGGCTGACCAATCTGTGTCTCACTGTTCAGGGCCCTGTAGTGTCGCACTGTTCAGGGCCCTGCAGTGTCCGCACTGTTCAGGGCCCTGCAGTGTCGCACTGTTCAGGGCCCTNGGCTCGCCGAATACCAGGTGTGTGTTCAGCTGTGGTGTGATTGATAGGCCCAGTCGATCAGCCAATGTTCACTGCGTGCGTTAGAAAAGCGTCTGGGCTCAGCGGTAGGATTGTGACGTCATCGTTGACTTTTGACCCAGAGATGCCGCCTTCCGGCGCCGCTGTGTCAAATTCGCTGTATGCTGCGCTGTTTACTAACGCTATCACTGCAGATAGTAGTCAGTATGACAGATTGCTGCAACATTTCACAAACTGATAAGTCAAGGACGCCCTACTGACGTCTGTTTTAGCGAGATCAATCGGCTCGAGAATGGCTCGATGGAATTCGTGACGTTTACCATAACAGGAATTTCTCAGTTTCCGAGATGCCGGAACTAACGGCCGTCATCGACCCCTTCTGCTAGGTGTTCTGCGTCACCAGCTGAAACATTGCTGGAGACACAACCTGACACGTGATGTGTCGTGACTGCTGATCACTCAGGCTGCCGATATTGAACACGGGTCACGCTTCTCGTCTCTCGTCTCGTTCTGTCTCATTGCCGATGCTTCTCGGGTAAACATGTGCTGGGACTCTGGGAGCGAGACGAATTCGTTGCCTGTACGGGTGTGATCTGTGCGTGTTTTCCTCTAGCGCCTTGTATGGCCTCTAAAACGATCACGACCGACTCGCTTTCTGAGGAGACCAAGCGCAGTCGCACGCGACCTACCTCTGCCCTCGTGTCAGACTGAAATCCGCTGCGGACCCCTGCTTTCTCGCCGTGTATAAGCTGTGACCCTGACATTCCCGTCAGTGTGACCCTCCGTGATTTCTGTGGACCCCGGCTTCGTGTGCCGTGTGAACTGCCCTTGACTCTCCAGTGACCTGCCGTGATCATGACGTGAAGCTGTTTATGTGCCGTGTGATCCTCTGAGTGGGTACATCAGCTCCGGCTTTAAGTTGTGTGACTCGTGCCCTTGACTCCCCTGTGGCCCTCCGTGATTCAGGTGTGTGAGTACTATAAGACCACGTGACCTGTGTTCCAGCCCCTGCTTCTGAGTGGTGTGACCGGGCGACCCTGACCTCCCCTGTGACCCGTTCTGACCCGCTGTGACTCAGGTCACCCGGGTGACCCAGGTGACCTCAGCTACCGTGTGACCATTCTCGCGCCTCTGTGACACGATAACGATCTCACCAGACAGGGAGGGTGCCGGAGGTGCTGTGAGCTGCGGTGGTGTCAGCTTCATGGGAACATTTAACGAGAACAGCGTGACGGCGTTCTGCCTTCTATCAACACACATTCTCATTAGCATCACATAACGGGGTGGGACAAAGCTCGGGCTGGCAGAGTCTCACGCTTTGTTATGCCTTCACAGGGTGTTCAAATCCCACTGTCCTAGCCCAGGCATCAAAGGAATGATTTAAACCTCCATAAGTGCCGTCTAATGTTCCCTGAGGAAGCTTCTGTCCAAAGATTCTGTCTTACTATACGCAGTCAGCGAATGCTGAGCTTGTCTTACTGTACGCAGTCAGCGAATGGGCGTCGCTGTGTTTGATCCTCGATATAATGCCGTGGTCAGAAATCAGAATACTCCCGTGATAGCTCCCTACGTGGTCCCCCGATAGCATGGTCTTGCGATCCCCTGATAGTCCCCTGTATAACGTGGGGATAACACGGCACGGTATGGGCCGCTGCCGCAGTCGGTTGCCACGACGCCAGCAGAGTTTTGTCAATAGCGCTATTGGTAAAACGGAGCCAGCTACCTGTGCAAATGCGCAGCTGCCGTAAGCTGATGTTTGGGACGGAGCTGATTTGGGCGGTGCGGTGGGACCGGTTTACCGTGGAATTTACCGGATTGCGAGTACTTTTGTCGAGCTGGCTTTAGATGCCAGCATTTTGGTGGAATGTTGTACGGAAGCTTCACGGTCGACTTAACCTGGAGTGCACTGCCTACTGCTTAGTCCAGCGTCGCCAATTCATGTTGTATGTTTTCCTGTCTTAGCTGAAGCTGCAGCTCATTGAACAGTACGTGCTAATAGCTGGCTGTGTTGTTTTTGTGCGTCTCAGTAGTCGTATCCAAGACCCTAGAGACTGTCGTGTCGTGAGCTGTGGCTGGCTTGCGTTGCGCCTGACCTGTCTGATATAAGTCCGTGCCGTGTCTGACCTGTGCTCTTTGCTTGTTTCAGGTGAGTACCTACTGAGGCCTCGGTGCATCTGTGAGTTGCAGCCAACTCCGCCGCCTCGCGCTGGGGGCACTTTGCACCATGTGACCCACCACCTAATGAGAGGATGATAAGTACTGAACACGACGTTGAGTACCGTGCCGTCGGTCGGCGTCGTGCCGTGCCGTCGGCTGGTATAGTTCGCTTGTCCAGCCGTGTGGTTTGGGTTGTGCCGTCCCTGGGTCTCTGTTATAACTGCCGGCGGCGTGTGTGGGGGCCACCGCAATGTCTCCCCTGCTGAGATGACGATCATTGGCCGGTTATCGGTCGTGCCAAGACGGTTGGACAGGCGCCATTGGCGAGGCGGGTTTCAACGTCCGGTGCGTAACCATAATGTCACACGTGGTTGTTCCACCCGCTTTCATGTGAGCCTCAAGGTGAATGTGGTGAAAGGTTGGTCTTCATTTGTCAGATTGGCGTGAAGAACATTAACTAGCAAGTACTGACTCCTCCTGTTTCTTACGCTCTCGTACGTTAACTACAGTTACAGTCAAAGTCTAGAGTCATAGTCATACAGACGATATCGTGCCATATTTCCAGGTTACCGCCTTTGTAGCAGGATGTTGGTGACCTTAGCGCTGCATAGTGCATACTTTTCCTCCCGTTACGGGGGGGGGGGAGTGGTGCGTGCAGCAGCGTGTCTGATTCATGGGTTCGGCTCGCCTTTGCAGCCGAGCCGATCTGCGCTGGCGCCGGTGTGCTTCAGTGCTCGGCTGTCCTCGATTATCGCTCGGGCTGTCCTCGATTATCGCTCGGCTGTCCTCGATTATCGCTCGGGTGTCCTGGATTATCGCTCGGCTGTCCTCGATTGTCGCTTCTGTTCGAGACTCCTGCTCGGGATTCGGGTGTCCTCAATCGCTGTCACTATTTGTCATTGTAATCCGCGATTAGCCGGAATCTTTTTCGGTTCCATCGCTGGCGATCACGGTGGAGCTGGTTGGGTTAGCTGTTCCTGGAGTTGATAGGTATGTAGCGTGGCCACGGCCAACACAGGTGGTACAATGCACGACAACTGGCTTCATAACTGCGGAACTTGTGAAATTGTGCCGCAAAGAATAACACACTCGCGGGAGTTATCGGTCTAATATCCTGGTTGGTAGCATTTTTATTCTGGTTTTACATGAAGTAAGGATAATAATTCGAAATATTTGGTAAAATAGTGATTTTGCATGGTCTATGTTGTGTGACCTAATTTTACTTCGATGCGTGTTCCCGGCTGAAAAGGAAAGCCACCCTTTTCTCAGCGGCAGTGCCAAATATGGTAAAGCTCCTGTTCTTTGTCAGGCGCTATCCGTCATAACAGCAGTGTTGGTTGACCCGCTGGGCGCGGCTGCGAACTCCTTTGTTTTTGCACGGCTTGACCTTTCCAGTGGGTGGGGCGGGAACGGCGGAGGGGCGATTGCGGTCTGGGGCGAGGGGCGGGTGGGTGGGGGGCGACGGAGGCGGAGGCGGGTTTTTCTGCAGCTGGACCCCATCAGGCCATCTGGACGCCCACATCCAGAAATGAAATACACCAGGGAAATATTTTCCCTTCACCCACTGCTGGTCGATCCACGCTTTAGTCGTGCTAGGCCCTCCACTACCAGTAACTGGCCGTGCTCGGTGCTCCTGCCTTGGGGAGGCGATTCGCTCCAGACTCGAGACGGCTGCCGGGGTGAGACAGGCTGACGACACGAGACAGGCTGACGAGACGAGACAGGCTGACGAGGTGAGACAGGCTGACGAGGTGAGACAGGCTGACGAGGTGAGACAGGCTGACGAGGTTGAGACAGGCTGACGAGGACGAGACAGGCTGACGAGGTGAGGACAGGCGACGAGACGAGGACAGGCTGACGCAGACGAGACAGGCTGACAGGTGAGACAGGCTGACGAGACGAGACAGGCTGACGAGACGAGACCAGGCTGACGCGAGAGAGACAGGCTGAACCGAGACGAGACAGGCTGAAGCAGACGAGACAGGCTGACGAGACGAGACAGGCTGACGAGGTGAGACAGGCTACGAGACGAGACAGGGCTGACGAGACGAGACAGGCTGACGAGACGAGACAGGCTGACGAGACGAGAGCAGGCTGCGACGTGAGACAGGCTGACGAGACGAGACAGCGCTGACGGACACGAGACAGGCTGACGAGACGAGACAGGCTGACGAAGACGAGACAGGCTACGAGACGAGACAGGCTGACGAGGATGAGACACTGACGAGGTGAGACAGGCTGACGAGACGAGAAGGCTACGAGGTGAGACAAGGTGACGAGGTGAGACAGGCCTGACAGGTGAGACAGGCTGACGAGACGAACAGGCTGACGAGCGTGAGCACAGCTGACGAGACGAGACAGGCTGACGAGACGAGACAGGCTGACGAGGTGAGACAGGTGACGACGTGAGACAGGCTGACAGACGAACAGGCTGACGAACGAGAACAGCTGACGAGACGAACAAGGCTGACGAGACGAGACAGGCTAGACGAGACGAAGACAGGCTGACGAGACCAGACAGGCTGACGAGACGGACAGCTGACGAGACGAGACAAGGGCTAGACGAGACGAGACAGGCTGACGAGACGAGACAGGCTGACAGACGAGACAGGCTGACGAGACGAGACAGGCTGACGAGACGAGACAGGCTGACGAAGACTACAGACAAGCTGACGAGACGAGACAGGCTGACGAGTGTGAGACAGGCTGACGAGACGAGACAGGCTGACGAGACGAGACAGGCTGAACGAGTGACGCAGTGCATCTTGAGACAGGCTGACGAGGTGAGACAGAGCTGACAGGTGAGACAGGCTGGACGAGACGAGAAGGCTGACGAGACGAGACAGGCTGACGAGACGAGACAGGCTGACGAGACGAACAGGCTGACGAGACGGAGACAGGCTGACCGAGACGAGAACAGGCTGACGAGACGAAGACAGGCTGAACGAGACGAGACAGCGCTGACGAGACGAGAACAGGCTGACGAGACGAGACAGGCTGACGAGGTGAGACAGGCTGACGAGGTGAGACAGGCTGACGACGACGAGGACATTGTTGGCTGACGAGACGAGACAGGCTTACGAGACGAGACAGGCTGACGAGACAGACAGCTGACGAGACGAGACAGGCTGACGAGACGAGACATGGCTGACGAGGTGAGGACAGGCTGACGAGACGAGACAGGCTGGACGAGGTGAGACAGGCTGACGACGACGAGACGCTGACGAGGCTGAGACAGGTGACGAGGACGAGACAGGCTCGACGAGACGAGGACAGCTGACGAGGCGAGACAGGCTGACGAGCGAGACAGGCTGACGAGGCGAGACAGGCTTGACGAGACGAGACAGGCTGACGAAGACGAGACAGGCTGACGAGACGAGAAGGCTGACGAGACAGACAGGCTGACGAGACGAGACAGGCTGACGAGACGAGACAGGCTGACGATGTAGAGAACAGGCCTGACGAGACGAGACAGGCTGACGAGACGAGACAGGCTGGACGAGGTGAGACAGGTGACGCAGACGAGACAGGCTGACGAGACGAGAACAGCTGACGAGGTGAGACAGGCTGACGGAGACGAGACAGGCTGACGAGGTGAAGACAGGCTGACGAGACGAGACAGGCTGACCGAGGTGAGACCAGGCTGACGAGGACGAGACAGGCTGACGATGAGACAGGCTGACGAGGTAGACAGGCTGACGAGGTGAGGACAGGCTGACGAGACGAACAGGCTGACGAGACGAGACAGGCTACTGAGGTGAAGGGCGTGGGAACCGGCGCAGACCTGTCTCGACATACCTCTCGAGGAGCCGCCGCGGGTTTTATTTGAGGGACAGGTCCGGTGTCGGTCCGCCCCACGGCGCCTTGTTTTATTACAGCTCGTCTCTGCCTCAATACCTCAGTGTGGCGGGGTCCGGCGGAAGGAGGCGCTCCGGCGGAAGGAGGTCTCTCAGCCGCCGCCGGAATTAAATGCTACTCTGATCTCGTTATAACTGCCCCCGGGAAATGAAATTGCGATGAATTTAGCAATAACTTGGGTTATAATTCGTTATGAGCAGTTATAATTAATCGTGATCGCGTTGGCTCTGATGTTAGATAATTTTGGTTGATTAGGTTTTGCCACGTTTGCGCGTTTGGGTAGTTTTTGACGTCAGCCAATTTGGCCGTGATGTGTTACAACGTTTTAATCTTTTGGATATGCTCGACAATAGTTTAAACGCCTAATAACATCCATTTAAAACCCGAAGGTTTTATATCCATTTAAATCCATTTAAAACCTATCTCGGAACATTTTATCTCGTTTCGATACCCATTTTGAAGTCGATCACATTTCAATTTTGTGTGAGAACCAACACAGCGGTGGTTTATACATGTCCCCTCTTGCTAGTGCCCTGACCAGGGAATGTATCAGTGGTGTTTTAAATCGTTTTCAGTGCGCACATCTCATTTATCACAGCGATAGCTACACGTGTACAACCGTATCTAACATCTCCGCCCGTAACGACCCTGTGTAAACCCACTTGCGCGCCATTTTCGCCGCATGTTTGTCGTTCCGCCGTGACAGACGGCCGTTCTGTGCCATCTCGGTCAGTCTCGGTTGATAGTTGGGCCATCTCGGCCGGTCGCTGTTGGTGTCCCCTGTAATTTATCACCTCCTGGTCCGTATGGGTCTCCTAGCCGTACCGAACGATCTGTATACCACTCAGGGCGGCTCGGCCCCGCTCAGGGCGGACCGTGCCGGCCAGGGTGGCCCGCTAATTTGGGGGCGGGCCCGGCCCGGCGGCGGCGGCGGCGGCGGCAGACATCAGGTGCGGTGACACACCTTGGTAACGGCCGACATTCCTCTCGAAAACCGCCGGCTGACGGCTCTCAACGGCCTGACAGCTCGACTGGACTGGTGGCTGCCCGCCGGCCTCAGTGATGGCAGGGGATGCGATCCTGATGGACTCCTCCTCTCTTGTTTCTTCCCGCATTGTGCCGACTCTGATGCCTTGTGATTACTGTCACTGCCGCACTGCGGTCCCAGTCCTGATCTCGGCAACCTAGGCTCGGTCCCGACCACGGCCCTCGGCGACTCGGCTGGGCTGGGCGGCCGACGGTTGGCTTTGAAGCTAGGTTAGCCGGTGGTCCGCCACAGATGTGACAGGTCTCGGAGACGGTCCGACACAGATGTGACAGGTCTCGGAGACGGTCCGCCACAGATGTGACAGGTCTCGGTGACGGTCCGCCACAGATGTGACAGGTCTCGGAGACGTCCGTCTCGGTGACGCCAAGGAACTGCCATCAGCTCTGTCGGTCAGCTGTCTGCCGCTCACGTAAGGAAGATCTCGTATGCCACGGCTTTTCGAGCGATTGACATACGTGGTTCTTTCTTTGTATTATATAGCCCCGGGGGCGGCGGCAGACGATGATGGGCGCTTTGGGGTCGGTCGGATGGTCTCTGGCTGGTCTCGGATGCGGTCTCTGGCTGGTCTCTGTGCGGTCTCTGTGCGTCTCTGTGCGTTCTCTGTGCGTTGCATGCGGCTGTGGAATCTGTTATTACCGTTGGAAATAAGCTCGCTGTATCGATGGCAGTCCGCCAGTGGAGTCGCCGGCAACTGTTCACTCTGAGCACCGTGACCTGGTGTCACCAACTGAGTACTACAGCACTATACCACCACATCATACACCACAGCACCACAGCGCAGCACCACCTCATCCCCACACCACCACACCGCAGGCTCGCAGTTCTCCCGATATACTCAGAAGCCAGACCACCGACTTCCGCCGCCGTCACCGCCACCGCCTGGCTCCGGTCGGTCGGCCGGCCGTCCGCTGCCTGCGATCGGCTCCGGCGGACGGGGGTTATGTGCGTCTGCTGAGCTGGTCGGCCCGATGTATTGGCTGGCGTTCGATTGAGCCCCGCGCTGTCTCCGCCGCCGCCGCCCGCCGCGCTGTCGGTGTCGATCGGAGAGAGCAGGGAGGGAGGAGGGAGAGGGTGGGAGGGCCAGGCCGGCTGACTCGGGCGCCAGGTCAGAAACATCCGTGCAGGTGCCTCGTGGGGGACTTGGCTGATTAGGAGACAGGGGGGGGGGAGTAAGAAGACGGCGGCGGTGGAGATAACTGATTCCGTTATTGATCGCGGTAGTAAAATCGTGTTACGCATCTTGTGTCCCGCGCCGCGCTTTTGTACCCTCTAGCTTCCTGCCTTTCTTATGTATAAAGCGTCGATATACGTAATGAGATGCCAGATAAACGCCGTTTTGGCCTGAAGTTGTGATCTCGGTGTAGCCAGCTGCCGTCGTCTGCCGTCTCGGTTGGGTTGCCGGTCCGGTAACCATCTCGGTCCACAAGTATCGGTTTCGGCTGGCGCTGCCGCTGCCGCCGCTCTCTATTTGTTTTGCCACCGGGCGACCGCCTGCACCCGTTGTCTCCGCGGCGGCCGCTCTGGTCCGCGCTGGTCCCGCGCTGGTCTCGGTGGCCCGCCCCTGACCGTCTCTTCCCAGGCGGCCCACTGCGCCGGCACGGATAATGGCTGAGTACGCGCCGCCTGCCACCGCGTGCTCCACTGCTGTTCATCGCCGCTCGGTCCCTCCCTCCCTCCCCACCAGACCCGCTGCCTCTCCGTCCTGCAGCACCGCGTGTCTTCGTCCCCTCCCCCCCGGCCCTGCCACGCCGGGTGTCTCTCCTCCCTCAGCGGCTGTCCGTCTGTCGGTGCCTCATTCCCAGGCGATGTGTGTGTAGTGTAGCACGGCTGGCGACTGAGGGCGTCGGGCGGTACGGTTCGACGGAGGAGAACGGCGAGCAGCGGTGGGGCGACGGAAGAGAACGGCGGCGGCAGGCAGGCGGTTAGGGCGGGCCGCTGCTCCCTGAGTGACATTGTACGGCGCAGCGGAGACATTGTGTGGCGCCGCGCCGCCGGCCCTGTCCTGCATGGCATTGTGTCGGCTCCCCGAAGCGGCGCGCCGGAGCCGCCGGCCTGGGCAGGTATTGTACTGCTCTGACGCTGTCACCTGGCGTTGGACAGGGCGCCCCACCCGGCCCGACTCGGTTCAGCTCGGCTCGGCCCGGTCTGATTAGGTTTGGATGGAACGGACGCAGTTTGCAAACTCGTGCCACGTGGCACGTTGCTGGCAACCCAACTTGTAGTCAGTTCTGCAGAAGACACCTATTGTCGAAGTGGAATCCAGTCACATCGTGTAATTTGTACGTCAGTTGAATCGCTTTCCGGAACACATATTTTACTCTAGTTAGTCGACTTGCGTTCTGTCTGACCTCTTTTGAGCCAGTCCCACCCCTTTCTGCCATTGTTTGTCCAACGAGCCGTAGAAATCGAGGTCACTGTCGCAGAGGGCCAGCGTGGCGCCCTCCACACAAGAAGGGTGAATGGGTGCCTGTGCCCGCCCCCTGAATCGAACTGTCCTCCTCCTCAGTCCTCGGCTGTTCCCTGCAGCGCCGATCAGTTGGGGCGTGATGAACGATCGGTCATTGTGTGCGATTGGAGGGTGAAATGGATCGCGCAGAATCAGTGAGATAGAACCTGGTCAAACTGGGTCGAAATCGGGTAGAACTGGATATAATGGGTGGAAATGGGTAAAACTGGGTGGAAATGGGTTGAACTGTAAAATGGGTAGAATCGGTGAGATAGAAGGGATAGAAACGGGTAGAACCAAGTAGAACCGGTGAGCTAGAACGGGGTAGACCTGTGTAGAAATGGGTAGAACTGGTTAGACAGAACGGGCTTAGAGCCAGGCCGGACCGTTGGCAGAAGTTGCCGATATTGCTCGGCGTTGTCTGAGCGAGCGACGCGACATCTGGTGCCGCCCGGCTGATGTCACTGATACGGCTGCAAGTTCTTCACACCGGAACACGGCTTGTGCGTCCGCCCCGCACCTGGAACCCTTACTGAGACGGCAGTATGTGTTGCCCAGGTGGCTGGCGCAGAGTGTGCAGAGTTGTCAGTCTGCTGTCTGGTCTGTTGTGCGTTTATCTACGAGCTGGGGACTCGTGCAGGTCAGGGGCCAGCATCGAGCCGACAGCTCGTGCCACGCAGTCCGCTAATGGCCGATCACGATGGGTATGGTATCAAGTCCAGGATAGCTGGAGGACCTGTATAGGCCGAACAGACTGCTGGCGTACTGTTGGTGCTGGTTTACTGTTGATGCGGTTGTGTCCGACCCGAGGTTTGAACTGCGTTGCGTCACGGACTTTTCGACTCGATTGGCTCACACAGTTGTTCTTTTTAGCCAGTCGGTAACATTCATCTTCTTCCTACATGACATGCTTTCCGGGTAATGCGTGCCCTCTGCTGTGTTCGTGGCCTCGCGGGCTTTTCTCTCAGTCTTCATTACATGCTCCTCACCTTGTTAAACTGAATTGACGACTCGCCTGTGGGCACCACAGTACTGTGGTCTGTAACTGTGTGAAATCAATGACTGTGGACGAGAGGCTGCGGCTGGTCAGACCGTTGAGCGGCTCCTCCATTTGAACTGCTGCGTCTCCCCCCGGCTCTATCCGTGGCCTCGACACAGCTGGACTGGTAATTTGGATGTCTGACTGACACACTCTAACGACCTTTGTTGTTTGTGGTGGCGGACGAGTCGGTGTAGTGATTACGCAGTCGTGGTCAACCCCAGTATTTCCGAGAGAGTTGGCGACATTTTATGGGGCGTTTAGCGCTCCTAGGCTTTAATTTGTGTGGCCTGCTGGTCGTTAGTGAAGCAGTGAAATCATAGCGCTGGTGTTTACAGCTAAAAGGCTGCTGCTGGGTATTTACGTGGACGTTTGTGTGCAGCGAAGACAACACAGTTGTGAAGAAACATACTTCAAACACTGCCGGTAGGTGGACCGGCGGGCCCCTTTCGGCTCGCGGTCCGTACCTGCCGTCCCGTCACGGATCATCAGACACGTGTGAGGCCGGCGTGGGATTTTTCGTTTAATTACGGTGCTTATAAATATTAGGTGAAAAGAGAGCAATTTCCAGAACTCAAATTAAGAGCATGTTTATTATCCAAAATGTCCAGAAGAGGGCTACTACTCCAAGGCTGCGTCTAGCTGGCTGTGGCGCAGTGAGACAGACAGACCGACAGACCGACAGACCGACAGACCGACAGACCGACAGACCGACAGACCGACAGACCGGACAGACCGGACAGACGACAGACCGACAGCGGCAGACGAGCAGACCGACAGACCGAGCAGACCACAGACCGGAAGACCGACAGACCGACAGACCGACAGACCGACAGGACCGACAGACCGGCAACCGGCCGTGCCACTTTCAGACCGGCGGTTGCCACTCTGTACCGCTCCAGCAACTGACGCCGCCGGCCCCTCGCGGCGGGTCGACGCCAACTGCAGTCGGTTAGAGTGGCGGCGATGTCGTCTTGTCCCGCTCACCGCTGGTAAAACCGGCAGGACAGTGACAGTGGTGACACGCTGTTCTACGCTCTGGCGAGTCGTCCCGTCCCGCTCACCGTGGTTAATAACCGGCAGGGACAGTGCAGTGGTGGACACGCTGTTCTACGCTCTACGGATGTGCTCTTATTGAAACAAGTTTCGCTGCTTGCTTGGCTGCTTCGCACGGCAGTATGGACAGTAGTATTCGTATTAGAGATGCAGGGAAATATAAAAAAACAGAAACCGGCACCGCCACCGCCACCGCTCATGAAAAGAGTTGGCACCGGCATCAAGCCTGGCCACATGTGGCAGCACCCGCCAGGCCCGGCAGCCAGCAATCTGCATGTCTACTTCATTATGCATTAAGCAATATGTTAACCCCCGAACTTGTGCTGAGCCCATGAGACCGACAGGCCTGCGTTCAGACTAGTGGTGCCAATCGGTACAAACATTCTCGGAATTCCGAATTTGTCCGAAGACCGATTCGGTTTTCGGACGGACATACACGTATTTCTTTTCAAATTTTTGGGCATTTAATGCCCAAGGATGGTTTGTCGCGAAATCACTTGGCTACTTCTATATCAAAAGCATATTTTCCTGTTTTGAATTAGACACATGTTGATAGTGGCTTTCGGATATCCTAACTGTAGCGTTATTTGATATAATGCCCACATTTATGCGTATATTGGGGATGCTACACTGGATGTTTTACATTCCATATCAAACATTTTGTTCTGCTTGAACGAATTTCGGACAAATAATTATTTTCGGACAGTTTCGTACGGGCAACTGACCATGGTCTTGGACATTGGTCGGACATTGAACAAATATTTTCTGAAACTGGCACCACTAGTCCAGACACAGTTTCTGGCTCGCCGGGCCTGAATTTGGGCCCGGCGCCGGCTCCGTGGTCCTGAAATTTTCATCTGTTATTCGTGTTATGCGTAAACATCTGTAAACGATCAGTGGCTAGCTTCTTTCGCCGTGTCACGTGAGTGATCTGTTCCTCTCATTATACCATGCAGTCGGCGGCATTACATAGCGACATTTGGCCGCCATATGGACGGCGTCCCGTGTTCAACGGACGGCCATGTATCATATCTGCCGCCAATCAGTGTTGTGCCTGTTGCACCGTATCGGTTACTTCCGTCATCCGACTGCCAGCTGGCGCCCCAGCCCGGCCCTGCCCGGCCCTGCCCGGCCCTGCCCGGCGCCGCCCGGCGCCGCCCGGCCCTGCCCGGCCCTGCCCGGCTCGATGGGACGGGCGCTGTCCCGTCCGGTAGGCCATCTGGCGGGCGGTGGTATAGGGGTCGCTGCGGTCGGCGGCGGGCGGTGATATAGATGGCGCTGCGGTCGGCGGTTTGACCAGCTGGTGCCCGGGACGTCATGTCGTGTGGTCACGAGTAGTTGGTCCTCAGTGGATACCGGTGTGGTGGCCTTTGGAGTTTGATTGTCATTCGTGACTGTCATCAAATGAGGTTTACTTGTCGAAGCGCCGTGAGGTGCTCTTTTGACGAGGATGGCACAGTCGAAACTCTTCTGTCTTGTCCCGTGTCTCGTCTGTGAAGTGTGAGGTGTCGAGTCCCGAGTGATCGGTTTCACGCCACCTGGTGGGCATTGGGGCCGTGCTGAGTTGCTGCCCGCTGCCGCTGCGTGTCGCTGGTGGTCGGTCGGACTGACTGACGGGCCAGAGGGCCCGGTGCTGAGACTCTCCACCAGGACAGGAGCTGTGCTGAGGATTGGTAGGAGCGGCTGGTGGACACCTGCCGGCGGCTCGCTCGGTGGCGGCCCGCCGGATGTCAGCCGACAGGCGGCGGCTCGGGCGGGGGTGTAGTGATTTACCACCACGTCTCCGGTCCCCCTGTGTGTCGTGTGCCGACGCAGCGGGGAAGAGCTCATATTGCTTATCATTAGACACGCCGGGGATCAGTTCCTCTGTCTTTCGGTCTCTCCGTTCTTCCTCCTCTGCCTCGCTCCTCCCCCGTCTGCCCTCTGCCCTCTGCCCTCTGCCCTCTGCTCTCTGCCCTCTGCCCTCTGCCCTCTGCCCTCTGCCTCTGCCTCTGCCCGCCTCTGCCCTTGCCTCTGCCCTCTGCCTTCTGCCCTCTTTCCTCGCCTATTCCTCTCCCCTTCCTTTGGCCCCCTTGCCCCCGCCCCCCTCCCCTGCCCCCCCCCTCGCCCTCTGCCCTCTGCCTCTGCCTTCCCTCCCTTGCCCTAACTAAGCCCTGCGTGCCCTCATTCCCCTTGCCTCTGCCCTCTGGCCTCTGCCCTCTGGCCTCTGCCTCTGCCCCTGCCTCTTCCATCTCCCGTCCTGCCCTCTTCCCTCTTCCTCTCCACTCTCCCTCTGCACCTCTTCTCCCCGTCTGCTCTCTGCCTTGTTGCCTGTTCCCTCTGCCGGCATTCCTTTCTACCTCTTTACCGCCACCGTCACTCTCTCGGTCTACACCCTTTCCCTCTATTTCTCCCTTCCTCCCTCCCTTTCTGCCTGCCTCTCCCAACCCCCCTCTGAAAGCAAGCAGCTGGTCTTCTGCTCTCACCACAAAACTTCAGCTGATTTGTCACCTTGTTTGCGGTTGTCAAGACGAACAAGGCGTGATTTGTCTTTATTTCCCCCTCCGGCCGAGGACGACACCAGGCTCCCTCTGGTGGTGGTGGGGTGGGCGGTGATGACGAGACCAGATAACCGGAGGGGATGCTTTGATGACGCCGCGGTCTTCTCAGTCCCAAGTCCAGGCTGTCACCACTGTCGGCCTAGTAGATCCTAGAGCCTATAGGCAGAACCTTACGCAGTGAGTCTATACAGCATGTGGACAAGAGAATGGCTAACAGTTATCTCCAGCTGAGCCTGATTGTAGGTCTTAGCTGTGACCAAGCTCTATGCCACTGCAGGCCACATCGGTGACGTTGAAGGGTTGGACAGCTTGGGGGAGGGTCGGAGGGGCGTCACTCCCAACATGCCTCTGGACAGAGGTGGTGACAGGCGGCTGGTGACAGGCGGCTGGTGACATGCCTCTGGACAGAGGTGGTGACAGGCGCTGGTGACATGCCTCTGGAACAGAGGTGGTGACAGGGCGGTGGTGACAGGCGCTGGTGACATGCCTCTCGACAGAGGTGGTGACAGGCGCTGGTGACATGCCCTGGACAGAGGTGGTGACAGGCGGCTGGTGACCAGGCGGCTGGTGACATGCCTTCGACAGAGGTGGTGACAGGCGGCTGGTGACATGCCTCTGGACAGAGGTGGTGACAGGCGGCTGATTGTCTCCGCTGCGCGGTACTGTCTGGCGTGGGACAGCGCGCCACTGTGTGGTAGACCACCTGGCGGGCTCACAGCCTACAGCAGCACAGGGCACACAGCCGACAGACAGTCTTCTGAATAGACCAGGGCGGACCGGCGTGACGCCGCCCCGTGCTGCCGATAAATATCGTGCTGGAGGAGAAAAACACACACACCACGTGCCATAGGGAGCCAACGTTCGATCGTGACGCGGACGTGGTGGTAGGAGCCGCTGCTGTCGCTCTGAAAACTGGTCTGGCTGGCGGGGGAGGCAGGTCTGACGTCAGCGTCAGGCTTATCAGACAAGTGCTGATGTCAGACGGAAACCAGCGCTGATGTCACACGGAAACCAGCGGCACTGCTGGCCGTCCCAGGCCGCTGTGTTTCGGTGGCGGCTGTCTTATCTCTCGCTGTGTGTATGTGTGCCGTGTCTTGTGGGATGTGTCTGTAGTAGAGGTGTCACTTTTCAGGGTCGTGGCTACCCGACCCGACCC
The DNA here is from genome assembly GCA_014673585.1 of Semibalanus balanoides. NCBI lineage: Eukaryota > Metazoa > Arthropoda > Thecostraca > Balanomorpha > Balanidae > Semibalanus > Semibalanus balanoides. The sequence goes on along the minus strand of VOPJ01006652.1, from coordinate 22,559 downwards.
ACAAACCCCCTGCAACTACCCACCACTCTCCACTACCCACATGACCATATAGACTGCCAGCTGCCCGCAAGTACCCACAACAAAAACATAATCATTATGTCCTGACATTTAATAACTCTTGCTTTACTGCTGAACTGTTTTGTGTTAATTTCTGCTTCTCTAACTGAGGTGCATATATTTGTTCAAGTATCCCAATGCTCATCAATTTTATTTTATTTTTTATTTGTCAATTTATACAAATTTTGCTACCCACCAACTACCCACTTTATCCTAATAATTGCTTGTGCTACCCGCAACTTCCCACGTGGGTATTACTAGTAACTACCCGTATCTGGCGGGTAAGTGGGTAGAAAAGTGGCACTCATATCTGCTAGTGTCTTGTCGTTGTGTCGTATTTATCTTGTCGGAGTTTATTCAATGTATGACGCTGCAATCGCGCATATGTTTTGATGTAAGAGCCTCCGCCACCTATCACAAGTGAAGGGGGGGGGGTCCGGGAGAGTGGGGAATCAGCGTGCTTAGGGAGATTGTCTCCATGGCCACGTAATCATGGTCAATCGAGTACAAACAGGACAAAGAAGGGGATTGTTTTCCTCGCCCCGCCTCGCAGCGGTAGTCTTTGTCTGTTTCTGGTCATGGGTCATGGTCATGGTCAGGTCATGGTCTGGTCATCGGGTCTGGCCATGGTCTGGTCTGGTCATGGTCTAGGTCTGGTCTGGTCTGGTCATGTTCTGGTCTGATCTGGTCTGGTTGTCTGGTCTGGTCTGGTCTGTTCTGGTCTGTTCTGTCTGTTTCTGGCCATGGTCTGGTGTGGTGTGGTGTTGGTGTGGTGTGTGTGGTTGTGGGTGGTGTGTGTGGTGTGTGGTGTGGTGTGTTGTGTGTGTGGTGGTGTGTGGTGTTGGTGTGGGTGTGGTGTGGTGGTGGTGTGTGGTTGTGTGGTGTGTGGTGTGTGGTGTGTGGTGTGTGGTGTGTGGTGTGTGTGTGTGGTGTGTGATGTGTGGGTGTGTGGTGTGTGGTGTGTTGTGTGTGGTGTGGTGGTGGTGGTGTGTGTGTGTGGTGTGTGGTGTGTGTGTGTGGGTGTGTGGTGTGGTGGTGTGTGGTGTGTGTGTGTGGTGTGTGGTGTGTGGTGTGTGGTGTGTGGTGTGTGGTGGTGTGGTGTTGTGGTGTGTTGGTGTGTGGTGTGTGGTGTGTGTGTTGTGGTGTGTGGTGTGTGGTGTGTGGTGTGTTGGTGTGTGGTGTGGTGTGTGGTGTGGTGTGGTGTGGGTGTGGTGTGGGTGTGGTGTGGTGTGGTGTGGTGTGGTGTGGTGTGGTGTGGTGTGGTGTGGTGTGGTGTGGTGTGGTGTGGTCATGGTCTGTTCATGGTCTGGTCTGGCCATGGTCTGGTCATTACCTATGTGTGTGTCGCTGTGTATCGTCGTCACAGTCCTGTCCACACGCGTGTGTCGCTGTGTGGGTGGCACTGTGACGCGGTCCGGCGGCGGTGACCGGGCGGCTGACCGGGCGGCTAGTCCGGCGGCTGCTGTATGCAGGCGGGCTCTGCCCTCTGGTCACCACACCGCGCGGCCGTGTCCTGATGCGGTATCGTATCCTGGCGTCGTGACCGTCGGGCCGTCGGGTCGTGTCACTCTGCAGCTGCACTGAGAGATGGCGGCGACAGGACGGGCGACCTGATGGTTATGATTGTGATGGTTTGGGGGTTTGACTCCTCAACTGCATCGTCTACACGGTGTGGTTGGTGGTGACACGTGCGCGCTAAGTTGGTTGTGTGACCGTTATTTTCGTAATATGTGGATCTTGTGAACGATTTTATCCCAATCTCACTTTACACAAGACTTAGACCACAATGGTACGTCTTCATATTCAATATGATTTGACAGAATATTGTCTTATTTCCATGACGGCTACCTCAGTTATTCGTGTATGCCAATTGGTGTTTGATGAATCAATGTATGAATGAATAAATCAATGTATGAATGAATGAATGAATCAATGCAAGAAGTAAATAAACGAATCAATGCAAGAAGTAAATAAACTAATCAATTGTCATTGGTAACGTGTACGAGTTCGAGCTAAATGCGCACGTTTGAGCTCTTGGGACCTTTTCAGAAGGTATTAAATCCTCTCAATGGCAGCTTAGCTATCACTCTTGCCTGTGTCTAGTTGTCCCCCTGCCCGCCGGAACAGTGGCGCCCTTTTCTGCGGTAGGAGGCGGGGCGGAGGCGGGGAGGAAAGTCAATGGGGAGGGGAGGGATGATTCGCTCTGTTATTCCCTGGCGGAGCTGAACACAGGAGGGATGTACCGTGGTTTCTGAGGCGGATTCTGAAGGAGCCCAGCGGTCGGCTCTGCGGTCTGACTCTGGCCGGAGGCCGGCAGAGAGTCCAGTGTAGATTGCGTCGGTCATCCCGGAGACCCGGATATGGGGAGGGGGATACAGCAGACATGTCCGGACACTGGTACAGTTGTTCGACCATTTGCTGACGGAGACTTGAATGTGAATAATTATCGAGCGTTGCTTGGTATTCAGGATTACAGCAACTGAAGTGCCATGAAAGATTTTTGAGACGTTTTAGGGGAGCCAGAAACATTAACGTTTTGCAATGACCAGAGCTGGCTGGGGTGGAATAAACCTTGTCAAAAATCCAGATTCTTTTGGACAAGATTCCGCAATGTGAAGTTAGTTGAAAGCTGCAGCGCGTCATTAATACCTCTTTGGCATGACCTGTCGCAAGACATCATTACAGAATAACGAACCACATGAACCACCTACCATCATATTGCTTACAAAAATGAATATCATTTTCTGAAAATTCTTTAGTTGAGAAACTCATGCTCGTCCGGGATATCACGTGAATTTCCACCCTGAACAAATAAACAGTGCTGTTTATTTTGTGACGTCACACCAGCGCTGGTGACGCCTGCGGTGTGGGCGGGGCGGATGTTTTAGGCGGATGGCAGGCACCTGTTGCGTCTGCGTGGGCGTTCCCAGACTGCTGCATCGTTCACCCACTGCCCACTCCCCGCCTCAGAGGATGACCTGGACGGCCTCCAGGTCAGACAGTGGGGGGGGGGGGGGCGGCGAGTCACCGCCGTCTTCTGTGAACGGCCCCGCCCACTGCTGGCAAGCTGCCAAAGGTCGCCAAGTGCCGGCCGTCGCAGCTCTTACAAACAGCTGGCTAGCTGTGGGGGGGGGGGTGCTGGAAGGGGGAGTGAGGGGTACTGTGGCGTTCCGGGGTATTCCAGAGATGTGAACCCGCCTCAGGTAGGCGAGCGGAGGCATTGTGCTGGTGTATGCGACCATGACATCGCCTGCATTGTGCATTGTGTTGATACGTGGCATAGCTCTGCACGAGTGGGTCAAAGTCTGCCGTCGCCAGCTGCGTGCCAATGGGTGTTCTCGGCTCGGGTCATGTGACGTCACCTGCCGGTGGTGACGTCATCAGACGGCTATGACGCTGCGCTGCGCTGCGCAGGAGCCGTTGAGATGCCGGCCTTGTATGGGGAGGGTGGTCTGGTTGACGCCCCCTCGCGACCGCGAGACGCGGATATCGATTTGTCAGAGGCTGACTGTCAGTCTGAGGGGGACGCTTCCAGGGAACAGTTTGACGCCAGCTGGGAATAAGCGGACAGTAGCTGGAATCGATTCTGCTGGAGCCGGGGCAGGGCTGAAAATGTTCGGAGAAATGGCTTTACATCTGGCTTATTTCCGGTGACATTAATGTCTCAAGCGGCCAGGGCGGTGAGCTCCAAATTTAGTAGTAATCTTACTGTGGTAAGCGCTATTGCACATTGCTTACTTTAGACAGTTATCCTCTAAAATATGCCCTTGACAATATACTCTGAAGAAATATCATCAAACGCCACTGACATTTGACACCTATTTCTGACCTTTGTTTCGAGAACGATACAAATTTCCCCGAATTGAATGATGGGAATTTTGGCGGGGCTTTTGCTTTTTTAAAGATTTTGATAACAATTTCTCGCACCGTTATTGCTGATCAATATCATGGCTTGCTGTAGCACACGCAGCCGGCCCCACCGCTAACTAGGCTCTGTAGTGAAGTCATTACCGTGACAACCAGCCATACGGCACTTAGGCCGCCGGTCACTGCCCTCTGTCCGCCGACGCGTCGATTATCGGGTCGGCTGGAGTGGTACGGTGGTAATCGTACCGTGGCACCACCGTACCACGGAACGAGTGTGTGTGGCGGTGGCGGCGCGGGGCGCGGAGGGACTCCACCTCTCTCGCACACTCTGCCCCCTGATCTGTCCCGGTCCTCGGTGACGCACCACGCCGTGTTTTGTCGGTGGTTCGGGGGTTCCGCTGCGTCACAGGTCCGGGCCGGAGCTGCCGCAGCTCGTCTGTAGGGGGGGGGGGGGCGCTGACGAACTGGCTTGGTGCCGCTGGTCGGTGGAGCCCGGCCGGTCGGCTGGCAGTGGCGACGCTGGCGGCGGCGGCGGCGGCAGTGGTGTTCAGCGACCGGGCGGCTAACTACGGTGGTCCCGTGTGGAGGATACAGAGAACAGAGGACAGCTGCTGCAGGTGTGCTGTACTGTGGTTAGAGGCTGGCACTGACGATTGCACCGCTAGTGACGTGAGGAGGATCGTGCCGTTAGGAGGATCGCGAGGTGACTGGAGCGACACTGGTCTTGGCGGATTGAGAGTGCAGTGGACTTTCCAGCCGGTGGTAGCCGTGGTCACTGGTGGAAACTCTGACCACCGCCGGGGACTCTCGGTACAGACCCCGTGTCTGTGAGGTGACACAGACGCAGTGAGCTCAGCTGGGCCAGCTCCGTCGTCAGACAGCTGGAGCCAGCTCCGTCGTCAGACAGCTGGGCCAGCTCCGTCGTCAGACAGCTGAGCCAGCTCCGTCGTCAGACAGCTGAGCCAGCTCCGTCGTCAGACAGCTGAGCCAGCTCCGTCGTCAGACAGCTGGGCCAGCTGTGTTGTGAGACAGCTGAGTGGCTGGCAGCGGGCCGCGCAGTGTTATATATCTCTGAGAAGGGCACGTGTCGCTATCTCGCGCATGATGAAGGAGGTCAAGTCGCGCACCACCTGGTACATCTGCCCTGAGACGGGTCAGGAGCAGGAGCCGGAGCAGGAGCCGAAGCCGAGCAGCCGGAGGAGAGGCAGGAGCAGGACGCGGAAACTGGTCAGTACCCACGTCTCCCCCTTGCTCGGCGCGGGCGGAAACGCACCAGCCGCCCGCCTGGCACGGTAAAAGTCGCGGGATCGCTTCCCGTTAGAGGAAACTTTGCGGTCCGGTGTGGTGGCGTCACTCGGTGTTGCTGCGGGGATAGTTGAATGGCTCCGCCGGCACACCTGAGTAATGCTGGTGAAGCCACGATATCGCAACGCCATGGTCATCATAGGCTAAATTGGTATGCTAACATACAGTGAGGTGTTCCGCAATCAGCGTGTTGCTAGCATGGCCCCTCTCCACAATCACACGGTGTTGGTAATCATACACGGAGTGTTGGTCAACATTTATTGTTTGTAATGCAATAAGTGAGTGTCGGATTTGCGGCCAATGGACCGAAACCTTCGCTGCCACAAAGTCGACTGGCACGGGTAATGACGTAATCACGAAGGCAATGGCAAAGGCTTGGCCAAGCCTTCCAGCCCGCAAATGATGTAATCAACTTCCTTATGGGCGCCAAATGACCTCCGCGGTTGTCGGAGCTCCCCTAAACCTCAATCCTCACCCATTCCGCCTTCCCTTTTCGACAGTCGTGACCAAAGTGGGTCGTCTGTAATTTTCTAATCGTGTGGTATCGCACCACGCACACGCTGAGCGACGCATGCGACCTGGTGTATGTATGTGCGTGATTCGACGGATGGTGGTAATGCTGAAGATGGCTTGATACAGCGCACAGGTGCCGCTCGCCATCCTGCTCGCTATCCTGCTGGGTAGCGCCTTCGGTGGTGTTTATATCGGCTGGTGTGTGCTGGTATGCCACGAGTGGTGCGTTGCCATGGTGATCACTCTGGTATTGCCTGGTTAATGGCGTTATATATTGCTTTAGTTAATGGTGTTATCTATGTTTCCGTGTGTTGGTCCGTGACAGTGCGTCAGATGAGGGAGTGAGGCTGGCAGGCACGTACTCTACCTGAGTAGTATTTCGAATGCTGGCCTCACTTCACGGGCAGACGAGCTGGCAGGTAATGTTCCCGTTAAATATTTATCCTGTCCTGGCATCTGGGACATGCGTATCACGACAAGAATACGACACTCAGAATGTGTCACAGTCCGAGGTTTATTTCGCAGTTGTGATGACGGTGATGGCCATGTGTCCAGATGATGACTCACTCCCAGGTGCATCGCTGCCACTCTTGTTTGTAACGCCATTGGTACTGATAATATCGGCTACGTCAATGTTACCGATTTATCAGCTGTATGTCATCGATGCGCTATATCGGGGGCGAACCGAGAGTGGACTCATGGACTTTCCTCGTGGTACAGAAAGTCCGTCATCTCGAGCCGAGCCCACATCATGATCCGGCGGAAGGGCGAATCTAGCCGTATGTCGGGGAGGGGGGAATTTAGTGGCACATTAAAAACAAATGTGGGGGAACTTTACGTCAGCCGTTAGCGACAAAATTGTTGACCCCGGAGTGGGTGTTGGGGGGGGATGGGGTAGCAAGCCGCCAGCCACTGTATCAATACATTTTTTTTGGGGGGGGAATCATATTATCATGACCTTTGGGGGCAAGGTCCCTTTGCCCTCCCCCTTGATCCGCCCCAGGTGGCGTCATCGGGTGTCAGCGTGGATCCGTAGCTTTGGTGTCAACTGCCGACCCGTCTCCTGTGAAGACACTATTAGAGACACACTCCGACGCAGCCTTACCGAGACGACACGCTGTGTTCAGCCGGCTGCCAGGTCTGGTCTGTCAGGTCTGCCAGGTCTGTCAGGTCTGCTGCCAGGTCTGCTGTCGGGTCTGCTGCCAGGTCTGCCAGGTCTGCTGCCAGGTCGCTGCCAGGTCTGCTGCCAGGTCTGCTGCCAGGTCTGTTGTCAGGTCTGTCAGGTCTGCTGCCAGGTCTGTCTGGTCTGCTGCCAGGTCTGCTGTCGGTTCTGCTGCCAGGTCTGCCAGGTCTGCTGCCAGATCTGCTGCCAGGTCTGCTGCCAGGTCTGCTGCCAGGTCTGCTAGGTCTGCTGCCAGGTCTGTCAGGTCTGCTGCCAGGTCTGCTGCCAGGTCTGCTGTCGGCTCTGCTGCCAGGTCTGCTGCCAGGTCTGCCAGGTCTGCTGCCAGGTCTGCTGCCAGGTCTGCTGCCAGGTCTGTCAGGTCTGCTGCCAGGTCTGCTGCCAGGTTTGCTGCCAGGTCTGTCAGGTCTGCTGCCAGGTCTGTCAGGTCTGCTGCCAGGTCTGTCAGGTCTGCTGCCAGGTCTGTCAGGTGTCCGTGAGAAGGTATGTCGGGAGAGAGAGGCCTGGCTGAGATGGTTGGCAGGCCCGGCTTAGATGGTTGGGAAGCCGCGGAGGTTTGAGCAGAGGGCAGTGGAGGATAATAAACGTGCTGGAATGCTTGTGCTTGCCGAGCGGATCTGTGTCGTCTAGTCAGGCAGCAAACCAAGTTGGTGTTAGTTCAGATCTGGACTGGACTGGGCTGGGCTGTGGTGATGTTTATTGTCCAACGTTCCACCGTGCTATCCTCCGTGGTGACCTCACAGCAACGTGGCGAGTTTGGAGCTGTTTTGGAGCTGGTCTGGAGACGGCAGCGGGGGCGAGGGTGGCTTATATGCTGGCGTCCGTTGTGGTTAGGCTGCGATTTCTCCGTGTACAAAGTGTAGAACATTTAAAGACGAGCTGGAGGATGGACCGGTCTCTGTGGGAGAGGGCTGAGGGGGCTCTACGGTGTCTATGGGGAATGAGCGGAATATAGACGGGTTTGTTGTGAGAGAGGGCTGAGGAGGCTCTACGGTGTCTATGGGGAATGAGCGGAATAGACGGGTTGTTGTTGTGAGAGAGGGCGTGATGGGGTTCTACGGTGTCTATGGGAATGAGCGAATAGACCGGTTTGTTTGTGATGAGAGGCTGAGGGGCTCTACGGTGGTCTATGGGGAATGAGCGGAAATTAGACGGGTTTGGTTGTGAGAGAGGGTGAGGAGGCTCTGAACGGTGTCTATGGGGAATGAAGCGGATAGACGGTGTTTGTTGTGGAGAGGGCGTAGAACCGTGAGTGGTGGTGCTTGGAACGGCTGGTGTTGAGCGTGGGCGGGTTGGTGTGGGATAGGGGGGGAGGCCACAGGGAGGACGGATTGGACAGCGGGAAGAATATATCGGATGGTTAGATTTGTGGTCGATGGCCGCCGCGGAAATGTGGTCTGTGGGGGGGGCGGGGGGGAGTGGGAGGGGTTCCACACAGGGGAACGGACCGGATGGACTACGGAGAAATAGATGATGGTGACCGATTGTGGTGATTGGTCAGCCGAGATGTGGTGTCTGCTGTGGTTGTTCGCGATGTGTTGTTTGCGGGAGTACGGGGTGAATGGATACAAACTGCTGTAGAATGAGGCACTTGAGGTGACAGGGGGGGGGAGTTTTCCCCCAGTTATATTCTTCCAGCGAGATGTCCCCGATCTGTCCCAGGTTCCTGTACATGAACACTTGTTAGTGTCAGAACTAGTTCGTAACCAGTTCTTGTCGGGGACTATTTTGGTATTGGCTCATTGGTTTATTATTATTCTGGTATGAGGTAATTCCTATGTTTTAGCTATTGTATTGTTTCTGTGGTGGTCCTCTGTAAACGGTATCACTTATGGCTTAACTGTTTTTTCACTGAATTTCAGCTTGTACAACTTTGGTAAAACTTTCTTGACTCTAATATTTCAAACTTCATGACTTTTTCAGCTCCCTCAAAATACAGACACACGTAATATCTACTTTGCATACTATCTTGAACTCTCAGATACTTTCCGTCGATACAATCCCCCCACCCCCTGTCTGCCCGCCTCTGTCTGTCCGCCGCCGTCACACTGTGAGTTAGCAGGGGCAGGGTAGCCAGCCAGCCAGCCAGCCAGCCCAGTGCCTGCCGCCCGGCTGTGAGCTTCACTGCTCGTGTATCGTCCATCTATCCGGGCTCACTTCCCAGTTCCCGGTCTAATTAGGTTCCATTTGCGCGATTGGTTCGGCCAAGTGCGACGCGACGTGGCGGCGGTGGTGCGCGGTTTCGTCAGCTCGCGGGTGTGACGGTGTTGGTGACGGCCGATGGTGCTCCTCCGAACAGCTCAAATGCCAAGGCCGTTTTACAAATACACGTCAATCTGGGACGACTTAATGATTATTTTTCTCTCAAGTAGTTTAATTTGAGTATAATCCTGGTGCCTTCTTAGATCCAAGGGACTGGAAGACTATTAGCATTGTTCGGAGTCAGACAATTTTTTTGTGTGAGACTGGGTATACTTGGTTCGCCGCCTTTCCTTCCAAGGATGGATCACATTTCCGTCCGCAGCACAGTATCTTCTCAGACTTCTTGCTGCCGATTGCGGCACGCTTTTGTGGCTTCCTGAGGAGAAAGAGGCTGCCGCGAGAGGAGATTGCCTGCGAGACCGGGGCTTCCGATACCATCTCTGTCGTGATTGCATTCGTATCTTCCCTTTCAGGAACGGATCTGGTATACTGCATGAAGTGAGCTCTGGCTTCAGCTTAGCATGGAACGGACTTATTTTGTGTTCCGTGTCGTGTCGTGTCCAATCGTGCCGCTGATACAATTTAAAGTTGAGGTCTGCGGCGGTGTTCCGTGTTGAGTTGTTACCATGTTGGTCGACGGGAGCCTGCCCTGCCCAGTGCCCACTCCCAGTGCCCATCGTAATCCAAACACTCTGCTATGTATAATGTGCTGCTGCTATGTTGTTTTGATTGGCTTAACAAGTGCCGTGTCATATGCAAAGCACATTCAAACCAATCCAGTTTTGCTGATACCGATCTGTTGCGTATTTTCGTGGCTGAACAATAGCATTGATATAGTTTCATTCATTGTTATATGTTAGATTAATTGTGGCGATGCTTGTAGTATCTGGCCCTGACCCGGCCCCTGCTCTCCTCTCGGTCTTTCGTCACGTGTACGTTGAAGACACCATCACCCTGGCCAGGGTGAGGTCCTCCAGAGGTGGAGGACCCTGTCCTCCACCTCTGTTTGTTTTGTCGCCACGCTCGCAGCCCTGTCACCTGCTGTCGTATGCACGCTGTCGTGAGTGGGCGGGCGCAGAAGACGTCAGTAAGCCTGGGTGGGACTGGGTGGCGCAGAAGACTCCGTTAATCACTGTGATGATCAGGGATGAAGCGTGCAAGAAGCGGTGTTCGGCTCGCCAGGGGTGGGGGCTGCTCCGGATGCAGGAAGTGCGTACCGGTGCCTCTCTAGGACCGTGTATGGTATTGTGTGTGTGGGGGGGGGGGAGCAATCTGTCTGCGCGCTGTCGAGCCCTCTGTTGGATCGGTGAAGTCAGGCGGACATCCGATCGTGTGATAGGGGTAGCTCGACTCACGGCACGCCCTCCCCTTCCAGCTACCCAGGAGTCATTGATCATGTATGGACGGCGGTCTCCCCTCGCCCTGCGAAACACGGCGTCACCCCTCGGTGTTGTGTGTGTGTGGGGGGGGGGGGGGGCGTTGGTAAGAGAGAGGCGCGTTTGGCACGGGTGTCGCGTGTGTAGAGCACCAGGAGGAATCGTGGACTTGGCGCGGGTATTTGTTAGGTTAGTAGAGTCCGGTAAGTCTCGCCCCGCGTGGTCACTGGTCGGAGGCAGGGTCGTCACTGGTCGGGAAAGGTTGTTTGTAGAATTGTTCGGGTGTGGGGAGGCTTCCAGGTACTGTAGTCAATGGTGGGAGAGTTTACGTAATAAGCAATGCGGTTTGTGAAGGGTGGGGTGGGGTGGTGGATTTTGTGTCGTATGGTTGACGTTAAGTAGTGATTTGTGTAGAGAGGGGTGGCTCGGATCCCTGTTTAGCGGTGCAGACTGTCAGCTGAGCTGATGTTAAAAGGTTTGTGAGGAAGTCACCCAGTCTGTTCAGAGTCCAGTGAGCTTGAACCTGACACGAACACATTGGTTGCCAATCGCCCACTTTTACAACCATCGGCTTTATTTGGAGATTGGTTTTGGTTTATTTGTCGGGAACTTTCTAGTGTCTGGTATCATATCTCTGCTTCAATAACTAAAATATAATGTGGAGGAGTTGTATGACCTCAGCTCTTCATTGCAGAGCTGCCTGAGTTCTTAGAGTGCCAGTGGTCCCGTTGGACTTGTCCAGTCTCATTTCCAGTCGCATCTGGACTTGTTGTCCAGTCTCAGTTGACCAGTCGCATGCAAAACCCCATGCTAAATATGCTAACACCAGTCCTACGTTACCACGTTAGTCAATGTGGTGAAGCCTCTATTGGTTCCCACCCAGACCTGACTTGTTACGGTCCAGGGCACTATACACTTACGGTCTGTGTGTGTTTTCAGCGACTGTTGGTGTGCGATACCGGACTGTTATTGTCTGTCTGTGTGTGTGTTTTCAGTGACTGTTGAGTGTTGGTGTGTGAGATCTGACTCATTATTGTCTGTCTGTGTGTGTCTTCAGATCTGACCGCCGAGGAACAGCAGCTATTGCTTGACATCCGCCGGAGGAAGGCCGAGCTGCTGCAGGAAATACAGGTCAGTCTCTGCCCTGATACAGGTCACGCAGTCCAGTCGGGGGGGGGGGCTAAATGGAGCTTTCTGGGTGGCGCAACAGCGGCTTACCTCGCCACTCAGGACGGAAAGGGACTCAGGACGGAAAGGAAAGGACGGAATCCGATTTCTGCTCGGAGCTTGTCAATTTAAAATACATGTTGGGTGTAGTCTAAGAGCATTTTCCGATTTACAACAACTACGCCAGATACCATATAGCACCAACTCCACACCCATACCATCATACATCACACCATACAGCACAGCGCACGCACTCACTAAGCCTGCGCGGAGCTGGTGTGCCGACGATCGTTAACAGGTAGGCAGGTAGGCAGGTAGGCAGGTAGGCAGGTAGGCAGGTAGGCAGGTAGGCAGGCAGCGCCGGCAGTCCGCGCTGAACGATAGGGCGGCGGCTGTTTGACGTCTGGTGTGGGCGACCAACAGTGGCTGGCTTGGCTTGTATTAGCCGGACAGCCTGGCTCACACAGAAAACAGCCGTGCGTCAGGCCCTTTACTGGCCCGGTGCAGAGGATTAATGGCCGGCTATTGGGCCACGCCATTCGTCGTCGTTTGTCTGTTGTCTGTCTGGTCTGTCTGTCTGTCTGTGTCTGTCTGTCTCTGGTCTTTGTTGTCTGTTCTGTTGTTGTCTGTCCTGTCTGTCTGTCTGTCTGTCTGTCTGTTGTCTGTCTGTCGGTCTGTTGTCTGTCTGTCTGTCTGTCTGTCTTCTGTCTGTTCTTCTGTCTGTCTGTCTGTCTGTCTGTCTGTCTGTCTGTCTGTCTGTCTGTCTGTCTGTCTGTCTGTCTGTCTGTCCTGAGACCGTCCCAGTGGGCGGGCAGGTAGGATGAACGGTGACTCAACATTTACATGCCGTCAACAAGCCGGTAATGCACCGCTTACAATCTGGTGACGAGCCGGAAACAAACCGTTGACGCGTCTGTCACGCGCTGGTGACATGCCGGTACATGCACCGTTTCCACGGCACTCAAGGCGTGTTGGATCGGATCCTGAGTGTGTTTGCAGTCTAACCATTGTTTTGGCTCTGTTGAGTAGTGATCTGTGGTGATGGGGATTTCTCCGGGGTTCTGTTGTGGTTGGTGGGGGACTTCTCCGGGTTCTATTTGTTGTCAGACGTAACATGCGTGAAAACAGGTGCGCTCGGCTTGTGGGTTGGGAGCGGTAATGCGCTCGGCTGTGTCCGAGCTGCGTTGGATCTACGGCTGTCCAACACCTGTATGCCGATGGTGTAAAGCGATAGTGTGAAGCGATGGTGTGAAGCGAAACAGCCGTGATGCCGCCGGAAGTCTACCTGACAGGGACCGCGCGGCTGTGGCTGAGCGAGTCCTGCGTACCGACACTGGCCGCGGTAGGAAACGCTCCAGCACCTGTGCATATTTAAAGGAGGAAAATCAGCATCCATCGGAGGTTTCCCGGTGACTGTCATGCACTGACGCACCAAGGGCCTAGACAAACCGCCCGATAACAGGCGCCGAGCGAGTCGGTAGTTTGTGTTTGTGACGCCGATCGGAGTTCCTCTGCCACTTGGGAGGCGCTGCGACCTACTGGTACCTGGTGTCGCTGTCAGGGTCAGGTCAGGCTCAGGTCACACCGGTCAGGCCGCATCCTTGGCTAAGTCACTAGGTCATGTGTATGATTCGGAGTATTGCGTTGTCACGGCTCGATCCTGCCCTTGACGTCGCGCCTATCGACGCCTTCACCGTTGCCGTCGCCGTCTCCTAAGGTCACAGTTCATAGCCTTTCAAATTTAGACGCCCGTGAAGGATATTTGGTTTATTGCCGGGACGCTAAGGCTAACCAGGTCAATCTGAAGCAATAACAGGAACATACTTGACCTTTCGTACTGTTTACGGTTGGCCGAAATCGGTCATCGCCCTCTGTAGCAACAACAGGCTCTGGTATGATGGTCCACTCCTAACGCTGTACTCATACCAACTCGCCTCTATGAGAGGCCCAATGGAGGCAATAGACCCAATAGAGGCTATTGGAGACGAAGTTTAGAACCTTCATGAAGCTTCATGACCTCAACATGACCATCTCCGGTCAGGACATCGTTGCTATTCCACGGCGTCTGTCAGATGCTCTGTTCGAAAATAGCCGCTCCCGATCTCGATATATGCTGGCGGTGCTGCTCTGTTCGCAAATAGCCGCTCCCAATCTCGATTTAGGTTGGCGGCGTCTGCTCTGATGTTCGAAAATAGCCGCTGCCGATCTCGATAAAGGCTGACGGTGGCGGTGCGGCCTATATCAGAGCTATAGCAGCTGCCGGCGGCGGCGGCGGCGGCGGCGGAGGTCATGCGATGTGGACACTGGACGTGGACAGTATTGACCGCTACCCGATGGACGGGTGATGGCCTGGCTGACGACTGTCTGTCTGGGACTGGGCTGGCTGGTCGGCTGTACGTACATACATATGTCGCCAGCCATTGGTGGAACCAACGAGGGCCAAAAGAACCCACAGAACGTCCGAAATTGGCCACAAATTGACCCATTCGCTGATTTAAAAGAAACTCTAAATGGCGCTTAGGAAGGAAATTTTGTGTTATATCGGGTGCACAAGAAAGCGAAATTCGATACTTTTCAAATTAAATTATATTTTGTTAGGATTTGACCTTCATAACCACCTTTGTGTCCGATACCGTCATTGGTCGCGGTCGCCGCTCGCCGAATGCCTGCCAGCGAATGGCTGGCCCACACTGGCTGCCACAGCTCGCTCTCATACTGTTTTGTGTCCAGCGGCCACAGCCTCTGATGCTGCCACAGCTTCTGAGGCTCCACAGCTCTGAGGCGGCCACAGCTCTGATGTGTACAGCTCTACTGCTGGCTAGAAGTTCATAAAGCCGCAGCACTCAGCTCAATGCCTCTCTCAGGAAACATTCGGCCGGGAACAGCCGATAAAATCCGCCCCGCGATTCGGGAGGGAAGTTTTAAAGCGGTGCTTCGAAAGGAAAACGCAGGAATGATATTGTATGGAAATGTTCTTCTGGTTTTCTATACCACACCGCCCACCAAAAGCCACCGATGAACGGCATATGACCTCTGCAGTCTGTAAGCATCCGACAAATCCTTATCCTCACCGTTTCGTCAAAAGGCCGACAACATGTTCCCTGGCTATTAGGCAGAGTGAAACCGCGCGTACAGCCGTCATTGCTATATCGTTCCAGCAGACGAGTCCTCTGGGAACAGCCCTCTGGGACCCGGCCATCACCATATAGTGGGACTCGGTCCAGCCGCAGTGGCAAGAGGAGCCCTCTCATTGGGGACCAGCCGTCACCTGTGGTGGACGGACCGGCCGCAGTGGTGTTGATTGGTCACTGCGCTGGCCTCCTTGTGTGGTGGCCATCACGGCAGGGACTGCAGGGCGGGCACGGACTGTGTCGTTGTCACCGCCGCACCCGCCACTGTCTAGCCGTGCCGACTGGTGCTTCATTACCGCCGGGTTGACTCAGTGGTCCGCAGGCGAGTTGTTGGAGGGTGGGGGGCAGGTCGGCACTGCACCACCCGTGTCCGGCCTTTGCAGGGTGGGTTCGGTATCGACCTGGCGCTGGGGTCGGTGTGCCCCTGGATGCAGGATTAATCAGTCGGAAACACGGACGCCGCGCTGGTACCGGGAGTTAGCGAGGGGTGGCCGAACTATAAGACTGCGGTAATGTCCACAGGTGGTTATATTACAGCACTCAGCGGGTTATATTACAGCACTCAGCGCCAACCAATGAAGATGGTTTGGTTTGGTTCGAGTTTAACGCACTAAGGACCTATGCAACATCAAGCGCTGCGCTGCCCTGGAAGTTTCAGGGCACCGCAGCGCTTGATGTTTTATTGGGCTGAAACCCTAACCAACGTCAAGTGTCCAGAAGTTCGCCTCATTCACGGGTAAATCAAGTTTACAACAAATAGTCCTGAACATTTTTAATGGATGGATTTCCGTGGTCAGGATCCTGCGCTAAAGTAGAAGCTTGTTGCCCAGACCCCGACCATTGGAATCGCACAATTTCCTGTGTAAGCTGGCAGAATTTATAGGCGAAAAGCTGTACGTGCCCTACGCCCTGACATACCTGGGCACGATCTGCCTCGCCCTCTGGCGCTACCCAACCTTAAAGTGCAGTCCGCTGCCACTTGACCTGCAGGATCATTCCCAATCTGGGAAGAAAATTGCGTGCGCCGAAGCGACTCGAACCCGGCCTGCTACACAGGGTGAGGTAAAAAGCTCAGCGAGCTACATGGGCGGACAGCGATATCATGTTTTTTATATGCCGCCACTTACGGCAGACTATACCGGAGCCAATCAGAGGGACCCCCTATTACGGCCAAATGGAGCGTGGCATTGTTCGTCACCGGGCTATAATGGGCCTGGACGGTCCCAAATGGGGCAGCTTTGTCTGCTTATTGATCGCTGGATATCGCTATTAGGGTCACTGTCACTAGCATTGTTCAGGGGAGTAATGACTTTGTACTGGATGGCTGGGGCAGTTAATAAGTGGGGTGGAATGTGGCAACTAGCAATGCCGATTCGTCCCCTTTGGTTTTGTTTTTAACCCTGAGGAAGCCGCAAGGCGAAATATAGGGTTATTGTTTATTTAATATTTTCTTCATGTTTTCATCATCATAACATGGCAAAGTATATTTTCTCCATCTTTATCTATCTGGAGTTGTCTTGTTGTGTTGACGTAGGTATGCTGATCGATATTGACCGCGCCACTGAACTTCAATATCGTTCTGTCATCAGCGTAATGCCTTTCAAAATTGGCTGCGCTGTTTATATCCCAGTCTTGGAAAGGCGTATATTTATCACATATCCCTGAAAAGTTCCAACCAGGTTGACCTTTACGTAACACCATTTTGGTTGTCATTTGGTTTTGCCCTTATGGTCTGACGACATCAAGTAAACGCCATTTTCAACGACTGCACGGAGGGATCGTTCTACATCATTGTTGTCCCTCTGACCCCCAGCGCCCTCCGCCCTCCCACCTATCTTCAGTCCTCGCCCTCCCACCCACCGCCTTCCCACTCACCGCCACCCACCGCCTGACACCCACGGCTATTTGTGGCCGGAGTCGGACGGTAGCGGCGTGCCTCCTGAGTTGTCCGGCCGGCATCGAGCGAGCCAAACGGGTCGGAAATCGGCCCCAATGCGCGGTATGTGGGGACCGAGGGCAGTGGCGGCGACTGCAGGGGTGAGTTCGGGGGTGAGAGTCAGGGGTGAGAGTCAGGGGGTGGACAGAGGGGTGAGGGGGCGGTGCAGGGGTGAGGGGTGGAGAAGGGAAGAGAGAGGAGCGGAGCTCATATTGAGCGGTGGTGGCTGTGGATGGCTGCAGCCATGACCTAGACCGGAGGCTCTCAAGCTTGGTGTCTCAGCTGCTGAGAAGCTGAGACTCGACATCCTCTGAGATGTGCTGGGTAGACGTGCTGACGAACTGAGCCGAATTTAAACTCAAACTCGCGCTCAGCTATAGGAAGAATATATGTCATGGTTTCGCGACTCCTTGACTCTCGACTCGATTTCATGACTCCTGGAACGTTCTCTCTCACACTGCTCGTGCCGGTCGTGGTGCCGTGTTTGAGGACCACTGATCTCTGGAACCCACACCCGGAGCCGGCCATCCCAGTCGGCGACTGGCTGATGCCTCCTGAACTATCCGCCGGTAGAACTTGTTTATTTGAGCCGGTGTCGGCTTGTTTTCTCCTCAGTCGGCTCGCCTCCCGCTATGTCGTCAATCTTCATACCCCGTGGTTATGAGGTCTGCAGTGTTTGGATACCAGCCATGCCATTTAAAGGCCGGCTAGGCGTTCACTTGCATTGCACAATGTGCATTTTCACTCTCTTTAGCTCGATCAGCAGATTTGCCTTCAATTAAGTCGACCCCCAACGTTTTTTTTTTTTTTTTTTTTTTGCTGGTTTATGCATCTTCGTTTCTGATTCTGTCTTTGGTTCTTAGATGCTGTGTTTGTCCTGCAATGCTTTTCAATTTGCAGTACTTGTAAAATGGCACAAGTTATTCGTTTTGGAGCTGAAGCAGTAAATCTGCATAGCTGTAAATCTGCAGGCCTTGTGGTCGGCCGTCCGCGCCGACTGTTCGATGTTCGTGGCGACACCAGCGCCATCTATAACACCTACACTAGCGCCACCTTGCAAACCTTCTCTACTGTCAGCACGAACGGGGACCGGGATAATTTGACTTGGCACGTAGACAGAGCAAAACAGTGCCTGTTGCTTGTCTTGGGAGCTTTAGGCATCATCTTTGAGCAGTTTGTGCCGGCGCATAGTATTTTCACTCGCTGAACTTGCAGCCGCAGCCGCAGTCGTGGCTGCGCTGGTGAGCGCCGTGCTTTAATTGCCGCGGTGTGCGCGGCCGTGCACCGTGGCCTGCATTGCTCAGTGATGTGTGCAGTGTGCTGACGATGGCTGCCCATGTCAGCGAATCACTATCGATTACTGCGGCCGAAACCCGCTGACGTGTGGGCTTACTATGTGGGAACACTTAGCGGACATATGTGAAAATGACGTCGACGTAAACAAAATGAAACGAATTATTTTATTGGGAAGTATATTGCTGTCGGATGAAATACAATCATATAGTTATTTGTTAAGGAATGCTTAGTTAATATTGATGTTGCAGAAGGTCAATCGAACACAGTGTTTTCTCAAGGAAGCCGTGCTTTATATTGCAATTTGCCCGCATTTGATGCGTACGGCACTCACACACGGCTCTGCTGTTCATACTTCCCGCTGCCGCTGTGGCGAAGCGTGCCGTGTCGGCGTCAGCGGCGCTGCCGGGAAAATGGTAATAAGGTGAAGTGGCTGAGAAATGGACGAGCTGGGTTCGACGAAAACGCAATCTTGCTGGCGCCTTTCGGGGAGGGTGCCGCAAAGTTAATGAAGCTGAGGCTTAATTTCCCAAATTGGTAGTTAGTGGATGGAAATCGAAGATGTAATGTATGCCTTCAAGTGAGAAATGGACAACTGCCATACAATGAAATGATAACACTTCTCTGCTGATGAGGATGTGCCTATTTCCACTCCAGCTAGGATATCTATGTCAGTGGTAGGGATTCCAATCCTGATAACGACACGTTCAAGCATCGACCCTTCAATCACGTCACTTTGTCGTCATTTGTAAAGCTCCTCCCCAGTCCCCATGCATGAATTCGCCGCATATGTTCAGAACAAAGCTTCTGAAGGCTAGCTAAGTCATCTTACTTCAATACCTTCTTTCATGGATATCCATGAGATTCCTGTGCATTCTCTTGTCATTAAAGTTGGGTTGCTCAGTAGTCAGTACCTACGTACCGCAGCCGCACAAAGCTCATTCGAGCCGTTCACGCGCGGCATCTAGTGGCCTGAGGCGGGCACGACTTGCGCGCCACCTAGCACGGAATAAGTTTGGACTGTTAATAGATGGCGCTGGGCACTGCTGTCGCGTCTTCGCTGATTGAACAGCGAAATGAAACATGACCTATGCATTTGAGTTCACAAATGGAACACTGCCTTTGTGATAACCTACAAGTTATTTAAAGTGCAATGATCAAAAGTCGTCGTTCTATTGACTTTAAATCAACTAGTGAAACGAATCGCTCCAAATTCCGTTGCAGATGTTCGACATTTTCCAATTTCGTGAGGGTTCGTTCTTTTACGTTACATTCTTGGATACTGAACTTTTGTAATAATATTGGGAAATCTGTCAGAACTCAGAAGCATGTTGGGTGCCTTACCTCTTGCGCACCTGTCCCCCATATCCAGGAACATGAAGTCACCACGCCCATGGCAGCAGGCATGTCAATAGTTCACTGTTCAGAGTTCAGAGTTCAGACTTCAGAGTATGACAATACCGTACTTGTTCAATGTTTTTGCATGTCGGGTTTGGTACCGTCCAGTTCCACTGTTGTTCCATGTATATTGTTGTTAGCTTAATTCATATTCATATCTGAATGAATGATCAGGTAATGACGATATATTTTCGTTGCTTCTTTGCCTTTATTTTTGTTTTGGTTTTTATAATACATTGATTACATATTATATTGATAGACTGCCTATTGCGGGACATAATAGAGACATAATAGATAACCTATTGTTCGGCTGGTTTTCTGTACCAATTTAAGTACCAAACTTACGTCACTTCAGCCACTGGCCGACATTTCTTTCAAACAATCCTGCAAAATTCAAACTTGAGGAAACCATGTGCGCCGATGGCGGTTGGGCTCCACCGGCCTGCACTTTCCTCTCGAGCTGCTGCAGCCATAGCATTACTGCGCTGCCGCAGCGCTGGCCGGTAGCCAACGTACACTCGTGCTGCCCCGGGCCGATAGCGGCACGAAGTGCGCGACATGTGGTGCGCCTCGACCCTGCACCCATAGCGCTGTGAAGGGTTCAGTTTTGGCGTAACGGAGTGCACACTTCGTCAAGGTGTGCTGAGTTTGAAGAGCAGGTTGTATGGACGTGCCATGCCACGGTGCAGTGAGGGGTTAATGGGGTGACGCCGCTGATCCGAATGTGACCTTAACGTGACCTGAACGTGACATAGCCGTCACTTGTATAAGAGAGAGACGTCACGAGAGTTTGACGACGCGGAAACGGTGAACGATGTGCATTGGAAAGGGCGATGGAGCATGGAGAGTGGTGAAGAGTGATGGAGCGGTGGGGAGCGACAGAGCGACAGTGTCATGAATTTCACAAATATGAGTGGAAAGCCACACCCAAATGAACTTCTTTGTCGCGTCACTTGCCATCGAAACGACGTCACTAGCGATCAAGATGAATAGTATTAACATTAAATAAACATAAAATCATGATCCTCCTACATAGTGCATAATTCCGATCTTCGGACACGTCCGAATCTCGGACTTTTCACGCTATCAGAATGCATACAATACTGACATCATTGTTTAAAACAAAAAATCTGAATAGCAGTAAAAGTCTGAGGAATATGAAACGTGTCCTGGTTATAGCAATTGAACCCTAACTAAGGGTTCCATAACGTACCTACCATGGCAGCAAAACAGTGAGCCATCCATATCACCTCACTCCAGCACCTGATTAGATAACCTGATGCATGTACAGTGCTAAAAAATGTTTGTCCACTTCATCGACACCACTCTGTCTTGTCGGTGCGCACGCTGTGAAAATCCCAATGCAGTTACTATAGCTCGCCTTCGGTATTAGGGGCGAGGGCATATCATAGTTCATTGGATTCACTGAGTACAGCACCGGACTGAACAGACCGAGCGAAGTGGTGGCGATGAAGTGGACGAACATTTGTTCTGCACTGTGCATGAGATTATCACGCTTTCAACACACGCTTATTTTTTCTTCAATTATTGGAACAGTTATTTTTTGTTGAATAGGTATAGAGCAAACGGACTTCCCAAGCGCCAAAGCATCGATTGTTGGGTTATTAGCATAACAATTTTAACATCAATATCCAACTCCTGGAATAGTAACGTCTTCTAAACATTCATCACACTCTTGCAAAAAAAAAGAAAAAACAGGACACTGTAGACTGTAGACTGTAGAGCGTTGGAGAGCGGTGACAAGCGGTGGAGAACGATGGAGAACGATGGAGAGCGATGGAGAGTGGAAGGAGCGATGGAAGGCAGTGGTGTGAACCTGAAGCGAGCTTCCACGGCTAGGCTGACTGTACTTGTTTCGCGTGTGATGCTGCACTTTTCAGGCAGACCTGTGAAGCACTTCCAGTGTTTTGGAAGCATTTGAGCAGTTAGCATCAGCTGCCATTTACCATGGTGAAGCTTAGTATGGTCTCCAGTTGCAGGGCTGCAGGACGTTTTCACAGTTTTCCGTCGGATAGAGACTCAACAACGTGCAATGTTAAATGCACGTATTTAATGCATGAAGCACGAAACACCTGTGCTCAGGGCACATCACGTGACTTAGTAGTAAGTGTGCTCGTTTTTGCGGAACTGCCACGAAGCTGCGGCCCAGTATGGTCTTCTTCATCGCTTCATGAGCCCGGTCCGCCGCACACTGTTCCGCTTTGGTGCTGCTTTTCAGCGCCACCTGCCCGTCATACACCACCAAGCACCATCCCAATCTCAGCACCAACTCGCCAATGTGAAGACCAATCCTCGATCACAGTCACCAACTCGCCAATGTGAAGACCAATCCTTTCTCGCCAGTGAGGCGATCAACAGCCAGACAGGTGACAGACTGCGCGCCCGCTCCGGATGTCATAAACAACTGGCTGTTGTTGGCCAGTCCACGTGTTTTTAAATCGGCTCCCCTAGATCGATGGCCGCTCACCGGCCCACCCATTCTGCAGTCCAACGGTCCCTGTGTGCCCGGCGCCCACTGGGTTCTGCACTGCTACTACACATGGCCGCCGGGCCCCGCGTCAGCCTTCCCCGTGTGCACTCCTGCAGACGGGGAAGGCTCGCCGTCCGTCACCGTACGCAGCATGCCCGGCTATATTGTGACGCCATGCGCCACCGGGCGGCTGCGACCGTTGCTGTGTGCACTCCTGCACTGTAGCGCCGGTTTGCACTTCTACACTGTAGCGCCGGCTGCCACCGCTGGCGGCGTCCGTTGCAGTGTCGTGCCGGGACAAAGGCTGGCCGTTAGTGGCTGTTCACACCGCTTCCCACGACCGGTGCGGTGGATTCTGCGGCGTTAGCTCCGGTCACGACATGGATCTCTCCTCACTCTAGATTGCTCCCCTCCACCCTGTCTATTGCTCCCTTCCACCCAGCACAGATACATATCGTATATAGCTGCGGTCTGATCTCATGTGGTCTGGGCAGGGTTGACCTGATTTGCTTTGGTCCGGTTAGGGTACAGACTTTGGACTTGAAGAAAAATGCATAATGCATACTCACGAGCGTGGTAATTGACCCAGTCTACGCACCAAACTTGCATGCCAGCTGACATGTGTGAACGCAGCGGATCCTGA
>VOPJ01006651.1:230343-254724 GCA_014673585.1 Semibalanus balanoides | reverse complement strand
AGTATGCCACGCCGTCAGCTGATTATATCAAATGACGTCCCGACTTAGGTTGCGTATTGTATTCACATGTATTATAAACAGCAACGGGCCCAGGACTGAGCCCTGTGGAACTCCGCTGAAAACCTCCTTCCATTGTGATTTGCACCCATGTAATACAACCCTTTGCTGGCGTCCTGATAGCCACGACTCTATCCAATCAAGAATCTTGCCCCCGATTCCAGAATTTTAAGCTGCACCTAGTCTTTTTAGGGGTTTTGTCAAGCTTTACTGAAATCAGAAAAGATAATCTAGCTGATTTCCCTGATAAAGCCTCTTGTTCAAAAATCCAAGAAGTCCCAGAAGATTAGTTAAAGAGAACGCCCTTCCTAAGCCATGCTGGAGTATCATTGGATGAGCTCGTTTTTTGCTCCAAGAATTCACAATTTTATCTTTGATGATTGATTCTAAGCACTTTGCAGACTAATGACATCAGGTCACTGCTCACTGGCGCCACAGGCACGCACAGGTCACTGCTAACTGCTCCTGATATGATGCTGATCCTGGCTTATATATGCCAAGACAAGACGGCCAACAACATCAAATACAAACTAAACTCACCAAGATTGTGCTTTCCTGTCTTACACATTAGAGCAGAGTAACATTCACAGCAGAGTAACTTAGGGTTAATCTTCATATTTTACAGCTCGTTCAGCCCGTGTCTAAACGTTCACCCCGAGAAAAACATGGCGTTCACCAAAAATAGAGGTGGCCTTCAAATTATAAACAAAACAAGGTTGCATGAATTCGAACACACCGCTAACAACAATGCGTCAGGTCCGTAAGCCAAGGTCACAGACCTGCCATCTATTGAGCACTGGACGCAACATAAGGAACCAACATAAATCGAGCTTCTATAGATGACGCATCGATCGGTCCAAAACACACGATTCCTGCAGGAATGGACGGAAATGGCTGGGAATCAAGGGACAGGCATTCACAATCACTGTTGATTAATGCTTATATCAACAGCATGAGGTTCATCTATCAGTTGGATATTGTTCTACAGGCTGTAACGAGTTTGAACATGTATCATTTGCCAGCCTATCTGCTCTAACATAAGCGGTAGCATCGGTCATCCGAAAAGTTCCGATTATTGGACAAAAATGGAATTTGCAAAAAAAAATCGACAGATTTCAAAAAGAAATCTAGATCTGAGATCCTCATGCGGTAAGCTTTCGAATGGCACGACTCTCGTCCTTTGAGCCCTCCGACCCCTACTAACAATCCGTGACAGGCGGTACACTTTACAACCCAAACCTATCCGGCGGCTTCCGGTCTCGCTGCGAACGACGCAGCAGAGGCACTTCTCTCTCACGGGAGGGACGCGGCGAGGGCGGTACACTCGCAGGTACGAAGGGGTGCAGCGGGGTACCGGGTGAATGAACAGTCCAACCCGGCGTGACGACCATCGGCACCGGAGCAGCAGGCACCGGGGCGCCCAGCACCGAGACGACGGGTGCCGGAACGGTCGGCGCCGCGGCGACTGGCCGCGCGGCGATCGGAGCGGCCGTTACCGGAGCGATCGGCACTGGAACGAAGGGTACCGAGTCGGCCTGACCCAGGCCGTCACCCGGCAGACGTTGGCGGTGTCGCACGTGGTCGCGGTGTCGGACAAATACTTTGCCATCCGTCAGCCTGACCGTGCATAGCTGCCCGGACACGCTGACCACCGTGCCGGAGACCCACGGAGGGCCCTCTCCTGGAATCAGTCAAACATATATGTCGTCACCGACCAGGAATTCACGTGACTGTGCTGCGGTCGTGATCAGCCTTCCAGCTTTGCTGACGAACAGACACGGCGTGCTGCGCCTGCATGATGGGTCTAGCGATATAGCCTCGTGCGCAGAGGACGACCGAATAACAATTCGGCCGGCGAGCGTCCAGTAGTGGAGTGTGGTGTGGAGCGATATGCGATCAGGAAACGAGCGTGGCGCGTGCGCAGCGAGCCGTCAGTGCGACGCTTCAAGGCATTCTTGACAACTTTGACGAGTGACTCAGCTTGACCATTTGAAGCAGGGTGGCGGGGCGGGCTGAACAGGTGTTTTATGCCATTACCTGTCATAAAGTTTGCAAACTCAGCTGACGTGAAAGCAGTCGCGTTGTCAGTCACGACCACTAGTGGCAGGCCGTGTGTAGCCAACATCTCCCTGAGCCGCTCCACCGTCACAGCTACTGAAGTTGACGTCGTGATGTGCACATCCACCCACTTTGAGTGGCTGTCGACCACGATGAGCAGCCACCTCCCTCCTTCCATGGGTCCTCCATAGTCCAGATGCAGCCTCTGCCAAGGTTTCTCTGGGAAGAACCAGGGGTGGGAGGGAACATCAGGCACAGCCCCTCTGTGCGCTTGACACGACTGACAACCTCGCAGGCTAGCTCCATCTCCTGATCTAGGCCAGGCCACCACACGCATCCCCTGGCCACCCTCTTCATGGCAGTGATGCCCAGATGACCGTCGTGCAGCATGGTCAGGAGACGACCTCTCAGCGGCGGGGGAAAGACCACTCGTGAGCCCCACAACACACAGCCCATGTCCAGACTGAGTTCCTGGCGTCGGCGGAAGTGCGGAGACAGATCAGAATCAGCGAGGACATTGGGCCATCCCTGCTGGACATGTTGGTACACGGCGGACAATACCGGATCTCAGCGTGTAGCGCTGGCCAGCTGCGGCACCGTCACCAGGTGCGACAGCTCATCCATCAGGTTGACGACGTCGGCAGGCACGGGAGTTTCTCCGGCATTGTCCGAGAGCGTCAGTCTGCTGAGTCCGTCTGCATTAGTGATGTCACGTCCTGGAACGCACTGGAGCTGAAAGTCGTAGGCGGTCAACGTCAGCTTCCAGCGCAGGAGACGGGGCGACACCACCAGAGGCAGTCACTTCCCAGGGGCGAGCAGACCTAGCAGGGGCTTGTGGTCAGATTTGATAGTGAACGTTCTACCATACACATACTGATGGTACTTATGCACTCCGAAGACGATGGCAAGGGCTTCTCGGTCCAGCTGACCGTAGTTACGCTCGGCCGGTGACAGGCTGCGACTGGCGAACGCGATGGAACGGAACGATCTACCCCGGACTCCGGGTACGGGTATGGGTGACTCAAGACAGCGGCGACTCCGTACGGGCTGGCATCGGCAGTGAGGACCAGCGACTTGTCCGGCTGAAAAGATGCTAAAGATGGGCGCAAAGTGACCTTTGTTGTCGACGCGCTCAAAAGCCCCAATAAACAAACAAAATATGCTAAAGACGCCTCGCGCAGATCCAGCGGCAACGCGTTGTAGCGCTGTACTACACTTTTTAAAACGCGTCTCTTGCCGGCTTCAGTTCTCACGCGCGGGAGGGCCAAATCAGTGTCCTGGCAGGTGTTTCTGGATCAAAACTCAGAGTTTGTTGAAAGCCGGGAGGCGAGAGCCTGTGGTTCTTCGGTGGTACGATTTTTGTGAAGAAGATTTAGAGATTGGAGTTCGTACAGCTGACGGGCGGTGAGCCAGCACAGTTCATCTCGCACGTCGGATAGCTGATCTAACTTACGTCGGCCAGAGACAGCGCGCAAGCTAAAATTGAGGATCTTTTTGAGGCGCTGCATATTTTTATCTGACCCATCGCAGAACACCGTCAAGCAGTATCGGACGTGCGAGATGACGAGGGCGTCGACCATGATAGGAAGAAGTGATGAAGGAATCTGATGACGCACGTGGGACAGGCCGATGAGGATACTGTTACATTTTTTACGAGGGCAGATACGTGTGAGTCCCACGAGAGGTTCTTGTCGAACACTACGCCAAGGTTCCTCATTGTGGGGCTCTGCACGCACTATGGTCCTCGCGGAAACGAAATAGTGGTCGGGATCATGCCGCGACAATTTTGACGGGAACCACAGACCATGAGCTCTGTTTTCGCGGTGTTTACTTTCAAACCATGGAAATGGAAACAGGCATCGAGAGATGATAAAGCCTGTTCCAGGGAGCTGAGGGAGGGATCTTTTTTTGCCTGAGACCAGAATTTGGGTATCGTCAGCGTACTGCACCACGTGCGCCTGTGCACTATGGGCCACAAGCCCGATCTAGCCCGCCATAATCGATCGGAGTGATTTTTTCATTTAAATATGATACATACATATGAAAATGTTAAGAATTGACCATGGACTAAGAATAGGATAATAGTTTTTTAGTGCAATCACACATGGAGGTATAAACATCACCGAAACACGGAACTTTGTATGAAGCTTACAGCAGGGAGTCCGCGGCTCGCGAAAACGATGTATGTTTACGATGCAATGACTAATGAGATGGAACAAAAGATTCAAAATGTGCATGTTTTTAGGTTAAAATGGAACCTTTGCTACACTTTGAAATCAAATATAAAACTAAAAGTTGGGTTTTTCCTGCTTTTAATGACAGTTTTGTTGATATAACAGAAATGTCAGCAAAAACTTAAATGCAGTTTTTCGATAGAGCCGATCTAATGAATAACACACGATAACACGGAAGTACGAGCATGATAGTGGACCCTCAATGGTTTGCTTGCTGTGGCAAGTCAACTTCCTGCCCCAACTTGCCCCCGCACCCAAGCGGGGTGATTGTATTATTTCTGCCGCCCGCCGCCCGCGCAGCCGCTGCCGTGCCTGCGAGAGGGTGGGGAAGGAGGGACCCCCTGCTAACTTCCAAGCCAAGCAACATAGAGCAACACGGTAAAAACCATCATGTTGCTTGTCATGTGAGGAATCTATCGGTATGCAATTTTTAGGTTACAGGTTAACGGTTGACCTTCCCTATCAAGTGAATGACCTCAACTTGACCACTTCCAGAATAGTGATTTTGCTCTTTGAGAAATCATCATAATTTTAAATTGATAAATGTGAATAAAAGTCATATTACTAGACAAGTTTTGTATCAGAAATACTAAAAATATGTTTATTCGTTCGTATCTGGTCAAAAAAGTCATAAAAGGAGATTTTCACAAAATGACGTGTTGAGTTTCATACACTTAAGGAGCCATCACTCAGTCAAAAATGAAGAAATTGCTCTGAAATTTGGTTAAGGTATTGTTCATACTCAGTGATTTCACATTTATTTTGTTTCTTTAACATTTGTTAAAATTTCGATTTTTTATTGTAATTTAAAAAACATGTTTTTATTTTATTTTGGGGGTAAAAAAAATAAGACAAACCGAAACCACCAGTTAAAGAATCTTCAATTTTCTATCTTGTGTCGTTTTTGGTTTGCGATTTTATGCAAAACTCTATTTTCAACGATTTTTCCGACATTTATCGTTTTTCCACCAGCTTGACGTCACTAACACGTCATTATCTTTCAAACTTCTCAATCAATTGCAATGCAAGTCTGACAGCATACGTATTATTGTTGTTAACTTAGCTACTGCAAATTTTAGCAAGATGCACTTTATGCGTAGAGAGTTTTGTAAGAGAACCCTCAGGGAAAGGTCGCCTTAGAACGGCGTACGGCGAGGGTTAAAAAAGAAAATTAAGAAAACAAAATGGAGAGTATATTGGAGAACCAAGTATGGACGATACCTAAACCAAATTGCAAAGCAATATCTGTATTTTTGACTAACTTGTGTCTCCCCAAGTACATAGTCGATGGCACTGCCTCGGCTAAGGAATTCTCACTTGGGTGGCAATTATAAAAATAAATAAATAAATGTTGCGAAGGAACTTAGTTAAGCGCCGGCATTTATTCAGGATTTGTATCGTCAGTTGTCACGTCAGGGGACACGTCAGTTGTCGAATCATATTTCGCTCATCAGCCAAGTGTTGTTGACGGGGGGGGGGTTATAGTCCGGTAGTCTGCAGGATCACATTTTTATCTTGTGTAAATTAGTTTGCTCGTCGGGGGGATGGCCCATCCCTCCCTGGTACCCTATACATACATAGGTACGGAACAATTGTAAGTGTGGTCTGTGGTAATGACAAACATACCTAAGTGTAAAACATAAATATAATAGTATACAAATACAATAATGAAGCTGTAAAATGACAAATTTAAATACGCCCATCATCGAAGGTCCACACCTGTAACATCGATTTTTGCAAACCATTGGAGACCGAAAAGGAGTGGAGCGAAGGGATCAACAGCTTTAACAATACAACTACAACTTTTTAATATTTTCAGGAGAGTATGTAACTTTGTATCATGACAATGCGTCAGCGGTGGACCAAAATTTGTATGACACTGTGGTGGTAAAAGCCAATTGTTTGATTGGAGCCCACAACGATGCGCAATAAATACATAAATAAATCGGTCAAAATATCAACACGTTTATTGAAGGAAGATCTAAGCAGCTTATACAAGGGATGTGTTTTAAAGGAGTCCTTAACCCGGGCGCTGCCGGTACTCGGCACCAGCTTAGTCGTGCCAGGGCAGGCATCTGACAACCCCCCCCCCCAAAAAAAAAGAAGCCCGGCTCATATGGGGATTAGGTAGAATCCACAAATGCCGTTAGATACCTCGTCTAAACTCATGTCAAAATTGTTACAGCGCTGAGTTCAAACACTGTGGCTGTGTTCGACCATTTACTTCTTTGGATGTGATGGCACTTGACGTGACCTGGTGAATAAAACTGAGATGATCCTAGTCAAAATGTTTACTTAACACGTGCCCTGGAGGGGGGGGCTAAATCCGTCCACTCCTCCTGTGTTTCGACAATAGCGGAAAAACGGCGGCGCGCAGCGCCGCCGTTTTTTGCATACCCGTTTGAAAATGAACGACCCACATTATGTCAAACTCTTGGTCTCGGATCATCTCAGGTCAGGTCACCAGACGAGTCACGTTTGATGATCTACCTACAAAACCGTGTTTGGTCGTATGGGACACAGTTTTCGAACAATCGATTGATACTTTCAGGATATATAGGTCTGAATTCTTACCAATTGGTTGTATTGTATCTCGGAATTTCCTGAAATGGGTACCTAAGGTCAGGTCAATTTTGTGATCACAAATACTGATTTGTCAATAACTCTCGACGTAATGAAGATAGAGACGTGAAAATAGTACCAATTTGTTTGTCTCGTCGAGACACGTCTTTCAACATGCAATATGACCTACTTTGGTCACCACTTGACCTTGACCTGAGGTCAAATTTATTAATTGACCTCACGTGTAAAAATCAATATCATTCAAAGCGCCTTTACCAGACAAACATGATGGCGTCAAAATAATTGTTTTATTGCCGTTAGTTAAGAAACTATTAGCAAAACACTTTTCTGCAACAAAATATCCTTTTTGACCTTCAATGACCTCTGGAGCCTAAAATACTCACCTGAGCTCAATTTTTAGACTTCAATTTCGATTACAAATTTCAAGAGCTTTCGATTGCTATAATGCGTTTTCCCTTAGTGATCATAGTTTCCGAGATAATTGGGGGTACCTGGAACAAAGTCCCAAATCTGGAAAATATGACCTTTGATGACCAGACCTCTAGTGACCTTGATATTGACCTGACCTAAAAAAGAACCAAGTACTTTCGATAGACCTTGTCGCTGTCTATTCAATTGCGTTTTCCGCTTGTCGCTACGTTGCGTGGTTTTTTAGATCATATGGGGAGGTCATAGGGGGAGGCGAGATCTGCCCCCCTCCAGGGCGTGATATTCTCAGAGGCCATCCAGGGCGCGTGTTAATAAGGTGCGCAATTCATGCCGAAACAGCTGTGCCACAAACGATGGTGCTGCACGTTGCCAATGCTCGGAAAAAGGTGGCGTCACATTATCGGTCGTGTCGGCTAAATGCTGGCACACAGCACTCAATTTATTCGTCGGATATGCAGTGGAATGGGTTAACCAATCGAAATATGGCTGTGTGGGCCGAGGGCACCTTTGAGGGGGAGGGCCGCCAAAGAAGAGACAAAAAGCTGAAACTTTGCAAAAAGCTGAAACATTGCTTCACCGATATTCCCTCGGTTTCGTCGTGTGATGTGATATTTTTTGCCATTGTGTTCCTAGAACCTACGAATTTTTCAGAAGTATTTCCTACGAATCACCGTGGCTGAAACCATGGTATATGTGTCAGCTACCTGATCTACGGCCAAAAACAAGGGAGAATTGAGAAACCATAACTGCAAAAATAACTGGTGACGAAATAATACAAAAAAGCAAACGATAAAACAGACAGATCGGGTTTTGCTTCTTTATGTATAAATGGGTGAAATAGTTTACTTTCTTTCGTTAAGGTTTCTTTTTTACAATGAATTTACGCATTTTTTTTTACTGATTTCAGGCGGTTTGGGGATTTAGGCCTTCTGTCCCCCTTGGATCAGCCATTGATCAGAAAACATTGAGGGAGCCGAAAGCATTTGGGGGGACCAAACCTGCAACATATGGAGGCGCCGAGGACCACCCAACCGTATATAAATCGACACCTGTGCTCGACGCTAAGTTCGAGCCGACGCGACGAGGGGCGTGTATCGATTTTCAAGATATCAAAGCTATGGCGCTAGGTAGCTGTAACGGTGTATTATTGGTTTTAAGCTCAAAGCAACTACCTGAGGCGCCCGCTTATGATTTAGATGCTCTCTGCAAACTGCATGTGTCCGATGTCGCGGTGAGGAGCGCTTCTGCGCGAGCATTAGCGCCGAAACAAGGGCATGCGGTACCGATAACATCAGTGCGCGTGTTATTGTAGAGTGTGTCGGAGGAGTAGTGGTGCGCGCTCACCAAGATATGTAGAATGTCTATGTTCGCAGTGAGTCTTCCCGGGAGAAGATGGAATGCAAGCAAACATTTATTCCGATTTTAAAAAAGCGACAAAAAACGCCTAAAAAATTATCGTTCGGTCTCCCTGCTCAGTCTCTCGGGAGATTCTGAGCGTGTTCGTGTACGACCAACTGACTGCCATGTCTCATCTGTTATCTGCATAAGAACCAGCATGGCTTTGCTTCCGAAAACGCATCTTGCTGCACGAACTTAGCCATGTTTCTTCAAAAACCGCGTTGGAGGCCATATTCGGACGGTTACCAAGTATCGGACCCCTATTTTAACATCTTCTGACTGACTTCGGGCTGCATCTTCAAAGTGTTAATCACGCGCTTATCATCCACAAGCTTGAACATTCATACAGTCTTTGTGACAACGCTCTAAAATGGTCTCGTCTTCGTCCTGTCCGATAGGCGTCAGGTAGCGGTTATCCGTGAACGGAGAAACATCCGAATTGGAAACCTTTATCTCTTGCAGATCATTCCACGAGGGCATCGATCTGTACTCTCAGGCACCTCTTGATTTTTCGCCTTCATCAAGCGATCTTACCACGATCCCTCGACTCAGAATGTCTCATGTATGCCGACGACGTCAAAATTTATCGCAAAATTTGCACCCCATCTGACGGACACCTTGCTGCCAGGATGATCTGAATAGTCTTTCAGCTTGGTCTATTCAGATGGACATAAACCTAAATCCATCAAAAATGCAAAGCGTTCACGGATCACCCTCAGGCGCGCACCAGTCCAGGACAGCTACTATATTGGGAAGCTCTAAAACTTGATGATTGCCGTGGAGATACGTGACCTTGGTGTGACCTGGATCGGAAACTTACTTTGCCGCGCACTTGACAGCAATCGGTGAAACGAGAAATCGATCTCGGGGTTACTACTCATCCGCTCCATTTTCAATCTGGCTTCAAGCACGGTACAAACTTTAATCGCACGCTATGTCGCGCGCCTATTTTTTCCAACGTTGGGAGAAAGTGCTAATAAGTCCCATATCTCTCAGAGTTTTCCAACTAATCTGGGCTGGTGCGGCTGACTCCCATACAAGGCGGGTCGATCGGTGCAGCACAAATTCCTTATGTGGCTTCTTCACAAACACCCAGTCCGGAAAATGCTCCTTCTCTCTCCCATCGAAGACCTCTGTCACGCTTTTCAAAATACCTACTCAGCCGACGGCGCAGTTTCAGCATGACCTCCTTTTTTCTGCAAAAACGTTCTATGCGGCAAAACTTGGACACAGCTCGCGTTTGCCTCGAAAGCTTATTTCTCACATTCACGTGCCCACTCGATCGGCACCCCGCCCAACAAAACCTGCTTTCTGGCCTCACTCTCTGTTCAACATTGTAAAGAATGGAATGATTCAACTCGTCATGCGATTACTCGAACGCCTTCCTAAGAGATAAGAGTGTCCCGGCCGACATCTCGATGATAGCCATACATACAATCTTTTCAGCGTCAGGTTCTTAAGTATGTAGGAAGCAGTGTTTGGACTGACTCGATGTTTTTAGTCGTGACCGCGTAACGCGTTCGTTCAATTGTTTCTTTTCTGTGATTGCTTTTTTATTTCACACCTTTGGATATGGCGTGGGGTTATTGTGGTCGTATATGTTTGTGTTTTTTAACTACTTTGACTTCGCCTGTCATTGGGTTCATCCCGTTGGTGATACAGTTGAATAAAAAAAAAATGTCTTCATGACGATTTATATTGGCCTTTATCAAACCGTATGAAATCGTATGTTACCTACAAATTCTGTCCCACTATGGTCAAAATTTGTCACTTTTGGGGAGGGAGCCAGCAGTCACTAAGAAGGACATTTGCTCTATCCCCCCCCCCCCTCCCCCATTAACATGCTATCCGCGGCTATGCAGAACAGTAAAAAAAAGTCGGTGACTGAAGGAATTTTGTTAAGTCTAGTGATGCATCATACACATTATCATTGTGCCCGCTCGTGACGAATTAACTCAGTTTCACTGCGAGGGCAAATTGGTTCCACTGGGGTGGGGGGCAAATTCCTCTACTGGGGGGAAATTGCCCCCCCCCCCCCCCCCCAGTTAACATGTTTTATCCGAGGCGCCTTGGTCGTTGGCATATCAGAATATGTGGCAAACTGACAATACGTCTAGGCCGGCCTAGGCCGGCCGGATCAAGAGCCATCTGGTGACCAAAAGATGAGCTAAATCGATTGAAATTAGTACGAAATGGTTTCCAAATTCATAATACTTGCTCTAAGTGCCCATACCAATCACTGGAGGCTGAAAAAGGTCATATGAGGTCAATAATCAGTTATGGCGGGCTAGATTGGGATTCTGGTCCAAAGTGCTGTGGTGCGAACAGGGCAAGATCGTTGGCGAAAATCTGGAATAGGAGCGGGCCAAGTGAGAATCCTTGGAAGACACCGATAGCATTGGGTAGGGATCGGGAAAGGTGACGGTTTCTACGCCCGTCAGCTGTACAAACAGATTGAGTGTGGCCAGTGAGGTAGGAAGAAAACCAGGTAGGATCGATAGAATAGGTTTGAAGTATGGAAAGGAGCTTTGCGTGGTCGATCACGTTCAAGCATTTTGACAGTCAAGAAGACAGAGGAGGGTGATGTCCTGTGGTTCGGTTGCGGCAAGGATTTTATCGGATATGGTAAGAAGCGCGTTTTTTAGTGGAGTTGGTTTTGACGAAAACCGTGCTGAAGAGGAAAACAGCATTTGACTGGTAGCCATATAAGAGTACAGTTTGCCGCTATCCACCACTTTTCTTCTACAAGTTTTGGGAAGGCGGGGACGATGGAGATGGGACGGAAGTATTTGATGTTTCGGAAAGGCTGCCGGATTTGTGGATAGGATGTACGATAGAATGTTTCCAGGACGCCGGAAATTCACATGTTGTGAGACAGGTGTTGATGATATGAAGGAAGACATGGCCGATGACGTCAAAACAAAGTTCCAAAACACGGATGCAGATGCCGTCAGAACCACAGGCTCCTGAATATTTCATAGAAAAGAGGATAGAACGGAGAAAGTCGAGAGAAAAAGGCTCCAGAGTGAAGGCGCAGGCGCAAACCCTCGGAAGTCAGCAAGGAAGTTGAAGGGGCTCCCCCCCTGTCTCGTACCTCACCCGCGACACGAGGCCCCACCCCGACGAAGTACTCGTTTAGCTCGTCGGGCGGGTGTGGCCTCGGGCGCAGCTCTCTGTGCGTACTTCTTGCCCTCAGTAATTTGGCGAATGTTCCGAAAGATGGTGGTAGGACCCTGCTCAGTCACCCGCCGGGCAATATCATGCCTGACATCATATGTAATGGCAGATTTGGCCCTCTTGTCAAGATCGAGGAAGGCGGGGGTCCTACCAACCCGGGCAAGAAGTCCGCGGCGATGAGCCATCAGCCGCAAGGTGGCGTCCTAGACAGGGGGTGCCGAAGGGTTGTACTGCTTGATACGCTGCAAAGGAGCATGAAAGTCGAAGATAGGCAGAAACAGATCGGTGAAGGCAGTCCACTGACCGGCAACTCCCGCGGCGCTGAGAACTACTGCGGCTCCAGTCAGTATGGCACATAGAGATATGAAAATATAATACACTAATCCTATGAAGTCGCCTGGAGTAAGTACAGCTGGGCTTGGCGCGTAGTTTAGGGATGCTAAGATGGGCTAAAACAAAATAATGATCACTGTAAACACATTGCTGAACCGTAGTAAAATCAGGCCGGTTCGAGATAAAAATATCCCATAAAGATCCGGATCTAAACGTGGGGACGCGTACAATGTACATGCTGACACAGAGACAAACTATCTAAACCAATATCATTTGGTATGATCATTTCAATCATTCAAATCATCGATGATCATTTGGCGGCAGCAGCAGAAGGAGCGGCACGCGCAGCTTCTGGCCTTGCGACGGCAGATGGCAGCAGCAGCAGCAGCAGAGGCCGGCAGCGGCGGCAAGACATGACTCACCCGGCCGATCCCCTGTCCGTCCGCTGACCCACCCACCCACGCCTGTCTGCTTATCGTCCACCCTTAATTGTACATAGATACTCGTGCTCATTTTGTATCATCGGTTTCGTGCGCCGCCTTACGATCATCTCGATGTGTTGTGTGGTATTATGTGTTGATGTGTTGTGTGGTATTTAAATACAGTAACGGAAGCTATCTAAAAATGCCAACAGTTTGATTTTGCAAGGGTCAGTTTCGGCTCCTAAAATATTACAATTCATGTCACCGGTGATGATCAGAGATCGCAAAGGTTGATCAAAGTAAAACACGTTGTACCTGGTTCTCCAGACAATCTAAATCAACCGAAAACAGAGCAGTACTATGGCATGGGGGTCTGTACAGCGAACATATATTTAACCGACGTCCGTGAAGATTGGTCAGTGAAAGCCACAGAGTCTCTAATTTACATTGATCGGATGATGCACATACTGACTGGAGCCGCCTAATCTTAAATTCTAATCTACACAGGATGGCAACCCCACCGTAGCCTCTGCCATCGGGTCGGTCCACACGCGTCAGGGTGTAACTAGGGAAGTTAATAAAACGCGAAGGTGTTTCTGGTTTTAACCAAGTTTCTGATAGTGCACAAACATCTGCAAGTTTCTGATAGTCACTGAGGCATTAGAAGGGTTTAGAG
The DNA here is from genome assembly GCA_014673585.1 of Semibalanus balanoides. Taxonomy (NCBI): domain Eukaryota; kingdom Metazoa; phylum Arthropoda; class Thecostraca; order Balanomorpha; family Balanidae; genus Semibalanus; species Semibalanus balanoides. The sequence continues at coordinate 241,357 of VOPJ01006651.1, read as the reverse complement.
TCACTGAGGCATTAGAAGTCACTGAGGCACAGAGTTTACGTGCCCCCAATGGACCGACTTTTTCACTAAAAAATTATCAGCGTCGTCCCTTTTTGCGACTTGTTGGGGGCCCTGCAAAATATAGTGGCCTAAATCCGGATATTTTTATTTTCGCGCCATTTTGTCGGGGGGCCTTTACTGAGGGGGGCCCCTTGGGATGTCGTGTCCCCCTCCTTGTCGAAGGTCTGGATGCGTCTCTGGCCGCACTAGCCAAATGTGTGAGGTCCAGTAGATGCTCCAAAGGCGTTGCTCTGCATCCATGAAACCCCAGAGCCGCCTGAGGGGGCACTCTGACCTATAGAACCTCGAGAGAAAAAAATGAAGTGCTCTGAATTTATTAAAGACCACGCTTCGCGCTGTCTTTAGATTGTAAAAATATAAAAAATGGACCCTAATTCCAAAGGGGGCACATGGGTCAAGGGGCACACACAGACCTTCAGGGGGTCAATTGCCATTTTGCCTCCCCCCCTTGGTACGCCTATGACTCTGACCACCTGAGGGGGCCCTCTTGCCACCTGAGAAGACACTCTGGCCGCCTGAGGTGGCACTCTGGCCGCCTTAGGGGGTATTCTTACCTCAAAAACCTCTGAAGAACCTCTGAAGAACCTCTGAAGAGCCTCTGATGTGCTCTAAACACTCTAAAGACCACGCTTCGCGTGGTCCTTAGAGAGAAAACAGGGCCCTTCGGACCCTATTTCCAAAGGGGGCCCATTGGCCAAGGGGGCACGCACAGACCTTCAGAGGGCAATTTCCCCTTTTGCCCCCCACCACCTCTTGGGTACGCCTATGAAGATGTCTGATTTGGTTTCTGTGGATGCTTTCAGCCTGTCTGATGGTTGGTTTCTAGTTTCTGATGATACATAGGTTGACATGGCTCACATTAAGCTGACGTTTATCCTGTTGCGATCAGGTGCTTTTCGTCCGTGGGCTTCTGTGAGGAGGTACCCGAAGTGCTCATCGACTCGGTGACCGGCCTGAGTGGCTCTGGACCCGCCTACGTCTACATGATGCTGGAGGCCCTGGCCGACGGTGGCGTTAAGATGGGCATCCCGCGTCCGCTGGCTTACAAGCTGGCGGCGCACACGATGATCGGAGGCGCGCAGATGGTGCTGCAGACCGGCAAACACCCCGGCCTACTGAAAGACGACGTCTGCTCACCGGCTGGTCAGTGTTCGTCTTACATTACCAGGCAGTCACATGTCCGCTCCTCATGCTCTCAGTCTATATTGTCACTATATTGTCACTCCAGGATGACACGCCCTGTATCGAGACAAACCATGTCAAGGTTATCAAAAATGGACATTTGTTTCTCATAACTTTTGATCTTTAAACTCCGTGGTTATACTCAAACTCATGCATAGACAGACGTGTATTGGGATCATCCACAATCAGCTTGTGGCTATTACAGCCCCACAAAAAAAGCGAATGCACAAAAAAGACACAAATGTTTTAAACAGCGCAGCATACAGCAAAGTAAATACGCGTGAACAGAAAAAAAAAACGCGAACGAAGGCCCAAGCGTAGCGGTTGGGTATATTACAGCAGTTCAGTCGGGTGAGATGTAGCTGTCCCAGCAAGTGTACGCCTCAGGTGAAGGCCCGAAACAGATGCGTTCGGGTAGTCCGCACCAGCTCCATGGGGCGGGAGAGTGTTGTATGACAAGCGACCGGAGACAAAACGCCTTTTGCCCTTTCAGTACGGGACCTAGGCACGTATAGCTCATGGTCCCGCCGAGTTTGCGTCGGCGTTTCCTCGCACCGTTGTAAAGCCGGCGGCGAGTGACTCAGGTTCCCCGCGGCATCTCACCTTGTGGCGGACACAAGCGTTTGGGTAATTTAGTGGAGCTGCTTTGCATTGAGCCAAACCAGTCTGTTTCAACAAGTCCGAAACGTGATCAAATTTTTGGCGACCTTATATGACTCGGGCTCCAAAGTTAATAATTTTTGAATGCGGACAAAATTTCTATTGAGTGCCGTTTCCGTAGACAGTGAGGCAATTACCGAATTGCGAAAGAACCAGGCTCAACAAGCGTGTAAAATTACGGACGACGGCAGGTGCCCCCTCAAGTGTGAAAGGCCACTAAGGATTCCAAAGCATCGTCTGGTATTAGCGGAGATCATGTGAATCCCAGCGAGAGTTATCGAACATCACGCCGATATTTTTTGCAACTTGCGACTGGCAGGAAGATCGTTGTTCGCAAAATTTAACGAAAAAACTTTGAGCGTTCCAACGTTTGGCGGACTGCCGTAGAAGCATCATCTGGGTCTTCCCTGGCGTTAACTTTCAATCCATTACGCTCTGAACCAGATATCTAGGGAAGATAAAAGTTTGCTCCATACGCATGATAAGGTTCGGAACTCGGATTTTTACCGCTTATCAGAATTTGGGTATCGTCTGACCATACTGGACGTACTGTGGCATCTTCGCAAATTAGGTGAAGGTCATTAGAAAATATGCTATAAAGCAGGGGGCCAAGCGATGAGGCCTTGAAAAAACACCAACATTTGTTAGGGTTAGGGGAAGGAACTTTTTTGTTCAGCCGCTTTGTCCCGTGATGCTGACACTCTGCCGATATGTTTTAAGTAGGCGAAAAACCACGACGGCTATCAATGCCCGTAGGGGCTCGTTAATTTAGAGAGTAGCTTAAAGTGGTCGATCACATCAAAGGCATTTTTACTGAGATCAAGCAGCAGAGTAGTGATTAAAACTCGCCTCGGTCGTTGCGGCAAGAATTTGATCGCGACAACAGATATTCAGGGCCGTCTCCACTTGAAAAATTCTCCTAAACAGAGTTGCGGGGTCCCTTGTCATCACCACCGTGGGTCCCTGCCACACTCCTCCAATAACACTGCTACCAGGCCTGTCACACACAATCAATAACGCACCGAACAATAGATATTGGACGGTAGTCGGAGGCTCACTCGGGTCCACACAGACTTGAATACGGGAGTAACCGGGAATGCTTCCAGATTAGGAATATCGGAAGAAAATAATGGGAAGAATTAACAGAGGCAAGATTCAAAGGCCCGATGGCGTCAAATAAAGCCAAAATCATTCGGATTGCTGATGCCATCCTCACCACAGCCGCTGAGCCATCATGGAGAACACACAGTGCGCAGCGTTCCGACAAGCGATACGGCGCGCTAGGACTAAGGGGAACACGCTCCCACACGCGGCAAACGGCAGGGTGAGGTCCGGTGGGGTCTCCCATTTTTCAATAACCTCACTCGCACTCGAGGGCTACACCGACAAAGAAATTGTTTTAATTGGTCAGGCGTTTGCATCTGTAGTTTGCGACTAGCCTTGTATTACCTTACTATTGAGCTGATATGGTGCCATACAGACCGGTTTTTGCCTTCATTAATTCGCTTCTGTATGTCGTTGCGGGTGTCGCGTCTAATTGCAGACCGTACAGCGCGGTTCAGGTCGCGGTAAATTTCTGAGCTGTGCCCATGTGCCGCGAGCACAGCCCGACGGCGAGCCATGAGAGTTTTTGTTTCATTAAAGCCATGAGGGTTTTTGCCTTACAGCTGACCTTACTGGCCCCCCTGAGGTTTTTTCTAAAATAACTTTTTATCCATGCGGTGCAGCTTGATTTAATTTGCATTAGCTGAGTAAACAACAATTACACGTATCCTTTCAAACGTTTATTAAAATTGGTTGAGAAGTTTGGGAGATAATGACGTTTTAGTTACGCCATGTTGGTAGACAAACGGCAAATATTGGAAAAATCGTAGAAAATAGATTTCTAACAAATTGCAAACGAAAATCGGAAAAGACACAAAATGTCATTTTCTTTAAAATTGTATTCTCTGAATTCTAAAATTTAGGGTTTTTGTCCCTAAAAAGTCAAAAAACTTATTTTTTTTAGAACAAAAAATACGAAATCAAAATTTTGAAAGACGTTAAAAAAATGTGAGAGAACTGAATATAAACAATACCAAAACAAAATTTCAGAGCATTATCTATAATTTTGACTGAGTGATGACTTCCTAAGTGAAAGCACCTTATGACAGCTTTTTGTATTATTATTTTTTGCTTTTGTTGACTAGATACGAATAAATAAATTCATTTTGTGTATTTATCTCTACTTGTCACCTACTTTGCAAATGTCCAATCCATCCTGGAGTATAGCTGTGTGAGCTGGGCTGGGGCGGCCAAGACCCACGTTGAGCGAGTTGATCGTGTGCAGCACAAATTCCTGTGTGGCGAAACAGGTCACACCACCGTATCTTGAACGCCCACTTCACCTATCGCGTACTATAGTCCACTCCTAAATATCCTTTGGACAGTGCACAAAAACACAGATATATACAGCGCAAGAGTGCACATAAATAAAATACCTCTTCTATATACAAAATATATATACTCAGAGAGAGGAAATCAGATATACTAACTAGACCTAGGTAGCAAACATTTTTCCTTGCACGTTGCCACACAGTAGATAAATACACTCACAGCAAAACCTGATTACGATAGAGAGCGATAAACTACGAAAAAACCCCCCAAGGCCAAAGTGAGCGCATCGTGCCACGCATCCCGCGCTCTCCCTCCCGCTGCCGACACCCACCACCACACGGATGAACTGTGCTCCACACAGCCGATCTCACGGCATGACTTTATATCTCACCGATAAAATTTATATATAGAACAAATTTAAGATAGTAGTATATAGTATAGCGATAGATATAGTAAGTAGAAAAAGTGATTACGGTATACTTAGCTAATTAGGGATACTCTATATCGATGCGTTTAATTAATAATAATATAGATATAATTCATGTTGCCGCACGTGCGATGTAGAGTTCAATAATTGATATATAATCTAGTGTTCGTATATATTCCCTATCATATTGTGACTGATTCTTAACGCTTTGTATTTATTGAACATTTTTTTTTTTTTTTTTTTAAGAAATTAGTATCCGAATGTTTTGTATGGAGGATGGATGGATAGGATGGATGGGATGGTATGGACATTTAATATTGTTGTCATGTTGCCATTGCTTTATCATTTCATCTCCTTATCTAGTGTTCTTTTTATAAAGTCATGTATTACCGCCTTGTCTCTTATTGATCATTCATATTTTATCTGCACTTGTAATGTTTTTACCGTATGACTTCGCCTATTAGTGGATATGAATATGTTGGCGATGCAATAAATAAAAATAAATAAATAAAATAAAATTTATGAGACAACATGGGTCGGAACATCCCTTTTTACTTGCATTTGTCAATTGCTATTTTTTAGGTTTTCTGATCACTATCGTGAACGTGATCGAGTTGAGGTTTTTAATGCAAATCGCCCATAACAATTATAATCTATGGTGACGATTTCCGTGACCTAAGAGGTCAATGACTAACCCAGCCCCAAAAATGGATATATGGTCAGATATAGCTGGTTTTACGACCAACATTTTGACTCTAGTTGAATCATTTTATTTTCATCACTTAAATAATGACGACGGACAGAGCAAAATTGTTATTTTTGGACGTGGTCGATCTTAGGTCATTCACTTGACCTGGAAGGCCACCCGTTGACCTGAAACTTAACAATTGCATACTGTTAGATCCCTCACGACAGGAAACATGCTGGTTCTTACCGCGTTGCTCTATGTTGCTTGGTTTATAAGTGAACAAGGGGGGGCTGTCATGCCCCTTCTCCGTATGGCGAAGGTAAAAACGGTCCCCACAAGGTGAAATTTAATTCACTAATAATTGAAACCATATGAATGTCTTAAAAGTTGGTAGAATATTAAGTAATTTACAATTTCTCAATCATAGCCGTAGGAACGGTGACTGGGGGCCATGATCCCCCACTTTTAAGCGGGGATGGATAATAATAACTGGCCCCCTCACTTTTGAGCAAACTATCGATCACTTCTTTTGATTTTAGATGAATAACTTGAAGTTAGAAGAATAACTAGGTACTAATTCACGACCTCTTATAGGGAAGGGGCAGGGGCCATATGCCCCACTTTTTAGCCTAGGGGTCCAACAAAAGAACCTCGCCCTCTTAGTTTTGAGCCATTTTACCCTTTTCGATCACTGGTATTTGTTCTAGATCAATGCTTTAAAGTTTGATAATTTTAAGTCGGAATAAGCCTGTTGTGTCGTGGTCTCTGAGTGCGCGAGTTGTGTTAACCGTACTCTGTACTGTTACCGTATTGTGGCGCCACCTGGCCGGATGCGAGTGGCCGGCAGTCGCGCGATGAAGAGTGATATGTAGGCCCAGACGTATCGTTCCTCACGGCAATACAGTGGAACCCTTTGGAGGTCTGTGTTGGGGACCGCCGGGGCCGGGAATCACGGCAATACAGTGGAACCCTTTGGAGGTCTGTTTGGGGACCGCCGGGGCCGGGATACACGGCAATACAGTGGAACCCTTTGGAGTCTTGTTGGGGACCGCCGGGCCGGGAATCACGGCAATACAGTGGGAACCTTTGGGAGGTCTGTGTTGGGGACCGCCTCGGGGCGCGGAATCACGGCAATAACAGTGAACCCTTTGGAGGTCTGTGTTGGGGACCGCCGGGCCGGGAATCACTGCAAATAACAGTGGAACCCTTTGAGGTCTGTGTTGGGGACTCGCCGGGGCCGGAATCACGGCAATACAGTGGAACCCTTTGGAGGTCTGTGTTGGGGACCGCCGGGGCCGGGAATCACGACGACAGCAGAACAAAGCCTGTCATGTGCCCGCCGGAATATTGGAAATGTCGAATGCAAAATCCAGACCTTGCATACTTAGAAAGCCAGTCAGTCAAAAATATAGATATTGCTTTGAGTTTGGTTTGGTTATTGTCCATACTTTGTTCTATGATATATGTATTTCAATTGTGTAATGTGTTTGAAAGTATAGATTTTGTGATTTTTTTCCCACAAAATCAATGTTTTCAAGCATTTAACATATTTAAAAAACTGGATATTTATTTGAGGACGAAGTATGGACGATGCCCAATAGGGCGGGCGTCAAAACGTTTTTTTTTTCTCGAAATTTGCGTTGTCCTTTATTTTGTATATGCTTTGGATATTTGTGATTCCAGACAAACAAGAAATAATTCAAAAAATCAATTCTAGCGTTGAGGAAATCGATTTGAAAATTGTAGTTTTTTGCCGTCCGGACTGACGTCACCGCTACAGGCCTGAGGGCTCATAGCTTCACTTTTAAGTACGATAGAACCACGAATTAAAAACAAGTGTGCTCCTTAGCTTCAGGACAGCACAACGGCGCTCGGTTTTGAAGGTTCAGGTTAATCTGTGACGTCACAGGTCAGTCGCGCTCAATTAACCACGGTGCCGTCGGTGCCTATATGCCGCGGTGCCGGCGGTGCCGGCGGTGCTACCTATAGAAGTGTTTGGTGGGCAGGCCATTTGACCTGACCTGAACTGGTCGGGACCCATTGTTTTGCCATAACGTGCCTTGTCTCTTCATTTCAAATTTATATAAGTTTTAAGTCGACATCTGCGTTTTCTGATAAAGGCCGAAAAAAAATAAAGGGGAGGGCGATCCCCCCGCCCGAGCGCTTCCAGGGTTAATACCTATTCTGTTGGCGAACATAGCCTATCGCAGTTTATACGAGACTGACGTCTGAAGACTGGGACTTGTTAAACTTTAGAGGACATGAATCTGGCAGGTCTGGAAGGAAAAGGCGTCATAAATTGGTCAAATTTCTAAAATTACCTCAACTTCCGGAGAGATAATTCATTCATGCCTAGAGAATATATAAAGCTCCGTGTAAAAGTGGTTTCTATCTACACTACAATTTGCGCATAACATCTTAAACAGCTATGGGCGTAGTCAATTAATATCGTAACGCTCAACTTCACTGATGAAATAAAATGCTTCGCTCTTTGGCACATGTTACGTTTCATCGTCAATGTATTTACCTATAGGGACCGATTATTTCATAGGCGTAGGAACGCATGGCTCCTTCACTTTTTGTCATTTTTTGTGTGCTAAAATAAACAACTTTACTTCGTTATAACAATTCAAAAGCGCAACAGATTCGCGGAGACGAAAATAGCTCAAATCAGTATAGAAATCCCGCGAAGAGGGATTGAGTTCCGATCAAGACGAGAACGAAGTTTCGCTGGCCCTTATCGATTTTATCGACTTATCGACCCGTTCCTACGCTCATGGATGATTTTGAGTATCCAAGCCCACCAAAGACAATGGGCAACATATTTTTTTTTAGAATAAAAGCTTTTACGACGTTTGCAATTTTGTGTCGCTTTCTGTTCCCCGTTTTCTCTAATTTTGACCAAACTCCAAAAAGCCCATGTGCAGATTCCTGACAGCTATGCAGCAACTGTTTGACACCAGACCCTGGATCTGTTGGTTATGCCTTCCCAAATCCAGGGGCGGATACAGGGGGCAAAGGGTTCATGCCTTCCCCAAAGGTCCTGAAACTATAATTTGTCCCCCTTAAAAAAGGTCGAACGTAGAGTTGTAATTTTTTGCAGCAGTCAAAATCCAGCTATCCACAGTTTAAAACTGGGAAATGTCGCGCCGCTTTGCGGCATGACACAGCAATCTGAATTGCTTATACAAATTTGGAAAACTGAAAATGAATTAATTGTCTGGCAGAGGCTCTCCTTGGTTGTACCCAACATTAGAGAGACGAGTGGAAAACCGCGTCAGTGGACAGTCAGAGGGCGGTGGGAAGTGACGTCAACAGACGGCGATACGGAGGCGAGTGAGAATTGACGTCAGCGGACAGTCAACAGACAGAGGGTGTGCTAAATGGCATCAGCGGACATCCAGCGGTCATTAGGCAGCTTGCAATGGCTTCAGCGGACGGCCAGCAGACAGCGGGCAGGGGGAAAAGACGTCAGCGGACAGTCATGATTAGGCGAGAGAGAACGGACTTTAGCGAGACGAGTGGAAAACCGCGTCAGCGGACAGTCAGAGCACATAGGGCGGTGGGAAGTGACGTCAGCAGACGGTCATACGGAGGTGAGAGATGATTGACGTCAGCGGACAGTCAACGGACAGAGGGTGGTGCTAAATGGCGTCAGTGGATAGCCACCATTCATAAGTCAGTTTCAAATGGCATCGGCGGACGGTCAGCAGACTGCGTTCAGGGGAAAAGACGTCATCAGACAATCGAAACGAGGCGAGTGAGAATTAATGTCGGCGAACGGTCAGCAGGCAGAGGGTGGCTCGAAATGGCGTCAGTGGACAGGTAGCATTCGAAAGTCATCCTGAAATGGCATCAGCGAACGGCCAGCAGACAGCCTGCTCCGGCGCGAAGGCGGGAGCAGACAGCATCCAGGGTGGCAGCGGGCACGGCGGGGGCCGCGATGGCCGCCAGTGCGACGGGGTCGACGGGGACCGTAAGTATGTGGAGATTTGCTGAGCGGAGGGTTATCGGAGCGGGGTAGTCGCACGAGGGGGTGGGGCTGCGGAGCTGGTCCGAGAGGCGGGCATCACTGACCCGGGTACTGTTGGGCGCCCGGGTGGCGATGGTCGGGAAAAAAACGTCGGCCGGTCGTGGTAAGTGGCCGGGTGCCTAGCCCCGCACCGGGAGCACGTGTGCGTGCGCCGGCAGAACTCTGGTCTTGTTGCATTGGCCCATGTTGCACCTTATGCATATTTCGCTGTCCGACCCACCGATGGTTGCTGCCGTGGTAGAAGGGTGAAAGCTGAGGCTAATTGAGCCAGCCCGGCCTGGTGACGGTGTGAGTGCCTGCCAGCGGCTGCGAGATGCACACGACGTCGGAGAAGGAGGCGTCGTGATACTCGTGAGGTACTGAGCCGTGTGCGTGCGAGCACGGGCGTCGATGTCCTTCACTTTCTGGGCTGTGTTCAGCCCGTCGGCCCTACCCCGTAGCCAGTGCAATTACGTAAACCACTGCACGGCCGAGCCGGGAAGAAGTAAGGCGCCGATGACGGTGACGCCTCGCACGTAGGCTGCCATGCAAGTGGGCGGGGCCCTGGCCTGGTCAGATGGGACCGAGCGGTGAATATGTAGTTGCGGGTAGAGTACGTCGTCCACCGCGGCAACATGGTTCCGCCTTCGGAGTTCTTCTATTCGGTTGCCGCCCACGGTCGGCAGTTTGAGGTCCTGCGGAAGCGGCGGCGGGAGGTGGGACGTAATCTGCTGTTCCAGACGGGGGTTGATGGTGGCTGGCGTATCCACTGAAGAGATGGGCAGCACGCTCGGTGGCCCGGAGTTTGAGCCACTGGCCGTAGACGTTACCGCCGAGCTGGTGCTGGATGTTCGGCTGCAACTGTGCGCGGGCGAGATATACGGCCCGGCCGCTTAGTGTTGACGTTTGTTGACGGGTCGTCCGCGGCCGCGAAAAGGTGTTGTGTGGGCGGGGCTCATGTCAGCAGCGGAGCGCTTGTGATGGGAGCTCGACTACTGCCGTTTGGTGGCGGCGGTATGACCGCGTGTGCTCGAGCCCGGGACGCGCGAGCCGGCGGGACGGCCATCTCCGCAGTTCCTGTTGGCAGTGGTAGGATGCGTGGTACAGGGCCTCTCCATCGGCGGCGTAGGGTGATCGAGTTAAAATAGTGTCCCGAACCACGCCGGTGTTGACGGGGGGCGACGAGCCCTGGCTTCGGGCCGGGGCGCTGCGGTCGGCCAGCGGCGGCAGTCCTGCTCCCGAGCCTCGTTCGGCTGCCCGCTCCCACGAGAGCGCTCAATGACGTCACGCAGGGCCGTGGCGTCGTCTGCTTGGGTCAGAGTGAAGCGGCAGCGGCGGGCCGCCGTATCGAGGCTGATGTGGGTGACGTCATCGGATGGGCTGACGTAGGCGGGCGCCTATATAGAGGCTAGTGAGGGTGACGTCAGCGGGCGGTCACCTTACATACGTGGATCAGTGAACTGACGCCGGCGGACGGCCATGTAGTGGCTAGCGTAGGTGATGTCAGCGGACAATCGTCATGCAGGGGTCAGAGTGAAGAGGCGGCGGCGGGCCGCCGTATCGAGGCTGATGTGGGTGATGTCATCGGATGGGCTGACGTGGGCGGGCG
>VOPJ01006651.1:177756-227236 GCA_014673585.1 Semibalanus balanoides | reverse complement strand
GTTTTGTAGGGCCCTTCATCTCCAAAGGGCCCCTGGAATCAGGTCGGGACCCCCATTGGCCAGATCCTGGCTACGCTACGCCCCTGGAAGACATATTGCCGCCCTCGGAAAACATTTAGCCGCCCCAAAAATGCATTATGCCGCCCTTGGTAGGCATCATGCCGCCCTCGAAAAGTATTTTGCCGTCATCAGAAGACGTCTTGCCGCATCATAAGACACCTTGCCGCCCTCGGAGGTATTATTACGCCCTTAGAGCGTATTATGCAAACCCTTAGAAGGCACCATGTCGCCCTTGGAAGACATCTTGCCGCCTCAGAAGGCATCTTGCCACCATTGTAACTGTTATCAAGGGGCGCCACATTTTGAAAGTGGGGCGCCCATGAGCTTGGATCAGTGGCGTTGCCAGAAATTAACAAAGGACCAAGTAAGTGTCTTGAGAGGTGCCACCCGATCGACTGGAGCGCCACCAATATTGGCGAAAATTTGGCGGGGCGCCTCTCTTCCGCACGTGCTCGTCGTGCCTTCAACATTTTGTGGGGCACCATCAATAGCCGGAGGGACGCCGTCATCGTCCGGAGAAGGGCAGTCACGGAGGGGCGCCGGGCGTGGTCAGTGGTCAGTAATCTGTGGCGTGGTATCTGTCTAATCAGTAAAGCGTGGTATCTGTGGTCAGTAATCACCGCCAGGGAGAGCTCTGCCAGACACTAAATGTACCTAATTCGCTTTCCTATTTTCAAAATTTGTATAGGCAATTGCCAAACTTATGTCATGCCGCGAAGCGGCGCGAAATTTTCCAGTTTTTGACTGTGAAAAGCTGGATTTTACTGCTGCAAAGGCAATTTTTACGATAGATTTTCAATTTGTCCGACCTTTTTTTTGGGGGGGGGGGCAAATCATAGTCTCATGCCCTTTGGGGAGGGCATGGCCCCGTGCCCCCCCTGGATCCGCCCCTGACTCTAGCCGCCTTAGAAGGCACTCTGGCCACTTGAAGGGGGGCGGGCACTCTGGCCCCAAAGGCCGCATGCACAGTTTGTACTGGTTGTCGAAGCGCTCTATACCCTCCCCCTAGCTCCGGCTAACAACCTATCGCGGATGTCTGACGGCCTGCTACCCCCGGTCATTAACAATTCACTGACAGCTGACGGCCCGCTACCCCCTCTCTCTCTACTCCCCCACCTCTCGCACCTTCATTGTCTATTCCACCAACTGTAACGTCTTGGAAATACGCCATTGGACCTCTCCCAAACACGGCTAGATCCGCCCCTGCATTCATGAAACTTCGCTAGATAGTTATACCACTGCCTTAGGCTCGTTGGAATATCACAGGTATCTTCTCATCCTTATGTCCGTAAAGTTAGCGTCGTATTCGTATACAGATTCAGCAACGAGTTCTGATTTGGCTCAAAAACCGTATATAGGTCAATCTTGCCGAGATATTCACGAATATGCTATTGGTTTTTCGAAAGATGACCTAGTTTGACCTCTAGGGGTCATCAAAGTTCAGAAAGGTGTAACCTCTCAGATATTTATTTATCAACCGATTCGATCAAAACAAACACCATAGCGTGTCCCTACGTCCCAACAAACCGCACTTTTCAGGAATTTGGATTCAATGTCATAGGTCAAGGTCAAGGTCACTTAAAGTGATTTTGGGAAACGGTGTAACCTCTCAGATCTTTATTTATCAACCGATTCGATCAAAACAAATACCATAGCGTGTCCCTCCGTCCCAACAAACCACATTTTTCAGGAATTTGGATTCAAGGTCATAGGTCGAGGTCAAGGTCACTTTAAGTGATTTTGGAAGACGCTGTAACCTCTCAGATCTTTGTTTATCAACCGATTCGATCAAAACAAACATTATAGCGTGTTCCTCCGTCCCAACAAACCGCACTTTTCAGGAATTTGAATTCAAAGTCATAGGTCAAGGTCAAGGTCACTTTAAGTGATTTTAGAAAACGGTGTAACCTGACTGTGGAAAACGGTGACTGTGTGTTTTATGTGCGGCTCAATGACAAACACAGAACGTTACACATTTCATCCAATTCAACGGGGCACAATTCATCCAGCGATGTCTCACTTACACACCACGGTACACCACTGTCACCACCAGCTGCGTGGTTTCTCGTCACTCAGTCAATAACGTCATGGCTGATGACACTCACAGCAATCTCACACTTAAACCGCTCTGCGTCGGTGATAGTGCGACGCCTCCAGCGGTCCTCCTGTGACGTCATCAAGGCTGCGTGTGACGTTACTCGGCGGTTGGCTGGGAACTGACGTCATCAGGTCACAGCGTGACCTCAGTACCAGCAGCGTGTTAGCCGTTGTTTAAGGGCGTGTTCTGACGCGTCCATTCCTGCGGGGATTTCGGGGAATCGGTAGAAAAGTACTTTCTGTCGTTTCTCGTAGCTAAGAGAGGTTACACCGTTTTCCGAAATCACTTAAAGTGACCTTGACCCATGACCTTGAATCCAAATTCCTGAAAAGTGCGGTTTGTTGGGACGGAGGGACACGCTATGGTGTTTGTTTTGATCGAATCGGTTGATAAATAAAGATCTGAGAGGTTACACAGTTTTCCAAAATCACTTAAAGTGAACTTGACCATGACCTATGACCTTAAATCCCAATTTCTGAAAAGTGCGTTTTTTACGGAGGGGCACGCTATGGTGTTTGTTTTGATCGAATCGGTTGATAAACAAAGATCTGAGAGGTTACACCGTTTTTCAAAATCACCTCAAGTGACCTTGACCTTGACTTATGACCTTGAATCCAAATTCCTGAAAAGTGCTGTTTGTTGGGACGGAGGGACACGCTATGGTGTTTGTTTTGATTGAATCGGTTGATAAACAAATATCTGAGAGGTTACACCGTTTCGTGAACTTTGATGAACCCTAGAGATCAAACTAGGTCATCTATCGAAAAACCAATAGCATATTCGTGAATATCTCGGTGAGATTGACCTATATACGGTTTTTGAGCCAAATGGGAACTCGTCGCTGAATCCGTATACGAATACGACGGACATAGCTAAAACGGACATAGCTAAAAATTGATATATGGTCAGATAGCTAATTCAACGACCAACAACCTAACGCTAACCATATCATTTTATTTTCATAACTTTAATAATTACGACGGCTGAGCAAATCACTATTTTTGGAGTGGTCGCTCTTATGTCTTGATGGAAAGTCACCTGTTGACCTGCATAAAACTCAAAAGTGATATATCATAGATTTCTCACATGAACAGGCAACATGCTGTTTTAAATTCGTGTGCTTCCTCTAATGTGCTTGGTTTGGAATGTTAGCAAGGTGGCTGTCAGGCCCCCTCCCGTTAGGGCGAAGGGAAAAACGCTCCCGTAGGGCGAGGGTAAATCTTGAAAAAATACAGTGATCCAAAAAGGGTAAACTGGCTTCAAAACGAGGAGCAGTCCTATTGTTGGACCCCAGGCTAAGAAGTGGGGGTGATATGGCCCCTGTTCCCCTTCCCTACGCAAGGCGTGAATTAGTTTATGTACCTAGTTATTCCCTATTTCCAAAGTTATTCATTAAAACCAAAAGACAGAGATGATAGCTTGCTCAGAAAGTGAAGGGGTCAGTTATTCATTATCCTCCCCCGCCTAAAGTGGGATCATGGCCCCCACGTCACCGTTCCTACGGCTATGATTGTGAAGTTGTATATACTTAATATTCTGCAACCTTAAATGCATTCATATGGAACCATTATCAGTGAATAATACAAAAATCATTCAAAAGTAGAGAACCGTTAATATTGTTGGATTCCCAATTAACAAGTTTACTTTGGCCGCCCCATTCGCTTTTTACGTCAATGGGTTATGGTATTGAGGGGTTGTAATTCATACTTATTTCGCAACTTCAAAGCATTCAATATCGAACAAATTCACCTTAGCCGAATTTAACCTCACGGGCGAAAAGGAAATCTCACCTCCGGAGACCACTCGGCCTTCAGTTATGCGTGGCTAACTTCCGACTGCCGACTGGCGGGTCGCAGTTGGCAGCGACAGCAGCAGTCTCACGGGGCCAACTCCGGCGCAATAAGACGCCGGCGGCGCGGCGCGGCACCTGCGGCGCGCATTCTTCACGCCGCAGCCGCGCCGTAATTGAACCGGATAGCGGCCGGCGACAGGTGAGCGCGCTGCACGCCGCCACAGCGCGCCACTAACGTCGCCGGCCCGATTGACGATAGTGGCGCGCGCCACCCGGCGGCTCCGGTCGGTGGCTGCCGGCCGCGGCGCGCCCGGCCGGCTGATGGGTGATTGGGACGGGCTGATGGGTGATCGGAGCGGCGGCTGGGCCGGCTGACTGCGGCGGTAACGTGGCGAGACGGCTGTCGCCCCCCCCCCCCACCCCGACAGACTGCTGGTTCCCCGATCTGATGCTGTCGCTTCGATGGGCTCTCTGCGAGTCTGTGCTTTTACCTTTTTTCATCGCAATCCAAAATGTGCTCCGGCTATATTTTTTAAGACTGTGCATAGTGCAACATAATTCTGGCAATTTGAAGCACGCGTCTTATCAAAGTTAGAGTGGCACCTCTTTCCTCTATCGATTCGTCTAAACATTCAACTATCCGGCGTGTGTGTAGTGCGGCACAGCATCTCTGAGGAAATGCTGCGCCGCCCGCGCATCCTGAAGAATGTCTGTTCCGCATTACAACATTCCTGGGAAACTGCAGTTTTTCATGAGTAGGTAGCTATTACATTTGGCAAATGCCGTGTGTTGGATACGTGTGGATGAGAGTCAAATAAGATCACTTTTATATTGGTAGATAACGTTCTTTCAGTGCAGTTGCAGTTGCACACTGCCCAGGGGTGGCGCATCAATATTTTACCTGGGGGGGGGGGCAAAGTCGAAGTGGGCCTCCTTTCCCAGGGGCCTCCTGCCCCCAGGGGCCGTCCCTGCTGTAGGGGCCTCCATTGATTTGGGGCTACAAAGCGATGCCGATGTTTATTTGCTTCTTTAATGGTAACATGGCGATTCTACCTATTGCTGCTTCGTATCCGAAATCGGAGCACCCAAAACATCAGCTGGCCCACTTTTCTTGTGATGCCTCAAACCCGCGCCTCTCTGCTCGCTACATGTTTCTGCGCGAGTGTGACTTACTACTGGTTTGTTAATGTCAAAAATGTGTTTTCTTACTGGAATTAAGCTATTAGTTTGATGGTTGCATACGATGAAAATTCAATATGGGCACCTTATGTTAATTCTCACTATTTGCTTTTATGATTTTTATCTTTTAATAGCCTATAAGATTGAGCTAACACGCACTATCACAAGACGATGTTGTGTATACAGAGAACTGGACAATACAATTACGACAATACAAAGCACGTAGACAAAATGTCGTCAAGGAAGCGGGGCGGTGCCTTTAAACGCCCCAATTCCAGCGTGAAATGGGCTCCATTCCCAAGTGTTGAAGGTTCAATGAAACGGCTGAAAAAGGACACGGTACAAGGATGGGAATACAGTGTGGATGGTATGGCATGAGCCATAACCAACTTTTAGAAGCTGGAGTTAGTAAACTGAGGAGTCTAATTTCACTTAATAACCAACGACACCAGTTTGGAATCAGCTTTATCAGATATTTTTTTTGTACCAAGCCTGAAACTTTGAAAAGAATTACGCCGCGGAGCGGCGCGAAAAATTTTGAATATTATGCCCTGGACATGCCATATCATTATCGGTCGCTTTGTCGTATAGTGCGGACTGCGGACCTCTAACACTGTTATTTTTGCCTTTAAAAAGTGCTGTAAGAAGTGATAAAGCTAGCATTTTTGCCCAATAAGATATGATAAAGTATTAACTTATAACAACACAATTAAATGCGCCTCAAAAGCGTTGCGATTTTTTTATTCAGTTTTCACTCGTAACAATTTGATTTGTATTGGCAATGGCGCGGCGAAGCGGCGCGAAAATTTTGATTTGCTGTCGGACAATGGTCTCATGTAAGCTAGAATCAGACCAGGGGTGGATACAACGATGTCCGATAGGGCTATAACTCCATCCTTGTTTATAGTTGTGCTAGGTTAGATATATATAATCCGGAGGGCGCAACTTTTTGTGTTGCGCACCCCCTCTGACTGAAATCCTGGGATCCGCGCCTGATTAAAAATATATATAAATGTGACAATAAAAAGGCTCCTCGCCAAATGAAGTCGGCCCAAATCCGACAGCTTAAGCTATTTTATGGGTAGTTTTATAGGGGCAATTTTAGTGCCAGGGGCCTCCTGCCTAGTATGAGGCCTCTTGTCTGGTTATCGGGAGCCCCTGTCTAGTACCGAGGGCATCTGCCTAGTACTGGGGACGGAGGCCTCCTATTTAGTACTGGGTCTGCATGTCTAATACTGGAGGCCTCCTGTCTTAGTCTGGGGAGGTAGGGGGCCTCCTGTTAAGTAGGGGCCTTTTGTCTAATACTGGGGGCCTCCTGTCCTAATACTGGGGGCCTTCTGTATATAGCATGGGGCCTCCAGTTTAGTGATGGGGGCCTCCTATTTGTATGGGGCCTATTGTCCAGTATCTGCGGCCTCCTGTCTTAACTGGGGGAACCTCGCTGTTTAGTATCAGGGTTTCCTGCTTAGTTGGGGGCCTCCTGTCTAGTACGGGGGCCTCCTGTCTGTCTAGGTACTGGGGGGCCTCTGCTTAGTATGATGAACCTCCTTCTATGCTGGAGACTCCTGTCTAGCAACTACACTGGGGGCCTCCTGTTAGCACTGCACTGGGGCTCCTGTTTAGGCAGCTGCACTGGGGCCTGTCCTCTCTAGCACTGCACTGGGGCCTCCTGTTGCACATGCATTGGGGGCCTCCTGTTTAGCATGCACTGGGGGCCTCCTGTCTATCCACTGCACTGGGGGCCTCCGTCTAGCACTGCACTGGGGGCCTCCTGTTAAGCACAGCACTGGGGGCCTCCGTTTAGCACTGCAGCTGGGGCCTCCTGTTCTACACTGCACTGGGGGCCTCCCTGTCTAGCACTGCACTGGGGGTCCTGATTTAGCACTGCACTGGGGGCCTCCTGTCTAAGCAACTGCACTGGGGGCCTTCCTGTTTATGCACTGCACTGGGCTCACTGTTTAGCACGTACTGGGGGGCCTCCCTGTTTAGCACTGCACTGGGGCGCCTCTGCTATAGAACTGCACTGGGGCCTCCCTGTCTAGCACTGGACTGGGGGCCTCCTGTTTAGCACTGCACTGGGGCCCTCCCCTGTCTAGCATGCACTGGGGGCCTCCTGTCTAGCACTTGCACTGGGGGCCTCCCTGTCTAGCACTGCACTGTGGGCCTCCTGTCTAGCACTGCATGGGGGCCTCCTGTCTAACACTGCACTGGGGGCCTCCTGTCTAGCACTGCAACTGAGGGCTCCTGTTTAGCACTGCACTGGGGGCCTCCTGTTAGCACTTAACACTGGGGGCCTCCTGTCTAGCACTGCACTGGGGGCCTCCTGTTAGCACTGCACTGGGGGCTCCTGTCTAGCACTGCAACTGGGGCCTCTGTCTAGGCACTGCACTGTGGGCTCCTGTTAGCACTGCACTGGGGCCTCCTGTTTAGCACGCACTGGGGACTCCTGTTTAGCACTGCACTGGGGGCCTCCTGTTTAGTAGCGGGGGCCTCCTGTTTAAGTATGGGGGCATCCCTGTTTAGTATGGGGGCCTCTTGGCTAGTACTGGGGCTTCTGTCTAGTACTGGGGGGCCTCCTGTATAGTGATAGGGGCCTCCTGTCTAGTACTGGGGGCCTCCTGTCTAGTACTGGGGCTCCTGTCTAGTACTGGGGGCCTCCTGTTTAGTACTGAGGGCCTCCCGTCTAGTATGGGGGCCTCCTGTCTAGTAGCTTGGGGGCTTCCTGTTAGTATGGGGCCCCTGTCTAGTTACTGGGGGCTACAGTGGCCTCAGCAGGCTTTGCTTATTAGGAAATTTGACCAGGGACACATAACTTTCTTTCTTTTGACAGTTGTGCCAGTGGGACCTTTTTGTGATATAAGGCCTCCGTGAATTCGGGGGGTCAGAAAGGGGAGGGGAGATATGTTTGCCCCCTCCTGGCTGACGCCTAGGGGGGCAAGCTGCTCCAACCCTGCCCCCCCGGTGGCGCCGCCCCTGCACACTGCACAGGTTCACATTCAATATCCATTGACCATTCGCAGCATTTTTATCTGAAATTGTGTTTAATAAAAATGCTGGTTTACATTTGCTGTTATTTCTTATGAAACAATAGGGAGTCGGATATACGGATTCACGGTCACAGATAAGTATATGCAATATTGAACAGAACTGGAAACATTTAATTTTCCAGATTTATTTTATTTTTTGCATTTTCCAAAAAGAAAACATCACGCGGAAACATATTGATCTTGAACGTTATAATTTTGCATGGGTTAATCAGCAATCAAATTCCACTAGTAGGGGAGACCGGGGCACGTTCTGTCACTTTTTTGCTAATTAGCCCTGGCGGGAACACTTTTCAGAGTTGGTGATTGATACTTTCCAATACTGTTACATACATCAATAGCTTCAAATCGTTTTTAGAAGTTCAAGTGATATCTCAGTTTGTTTCGACACCAGTGTCGATATTGTGGCGATGACTCATTTGACAGAACCTGCCCCATATACGGGGCACGTTCTGTCACCTTATGGGGGCACATTCTGTCATTGATGGGGCACTTCCTGTTTCACCGAACGGTCATTTGGGTGTCCCTGCAGGGGGAGAGAGGGTTCATTTCATCGCCAAAGCACCAATAGTGTAGAAATGACGGCTATATACGATCCGAAACACTGCATTTTTGCGTTGTTCTGGTTTCCATGACGAATCAGAGACCCTGAGTAGTCCTATGATTTTTCATTTTGAACTTTTCCCTTTCACATAGCTATTAAAGACCATGACATTAGAAGCTCAAAACGATTTTTTTGGCATAAAAATCGGGTCGAATGACATGGCTACAATGACCTTTTAAAAATACATCCAATATTTTTAGAAATGTGTTGCCGCTTGGCCCCCATTTTTGAACAAAAAAGCAATTTCAAGTTACAAAAAGAAAGATTGTGTCACGAACGAATTCGCTGTGTTCTTCCATCTGAAATCGGCCTAGCGGTTCTCGAATCTCTGGGGAGGGGGGCAGAATCTGCCCCCGCAGGTTAACGTAAATCTGGCCGCTCGTGAACTGCATTCGGCACCACCCGATTCGTGTTACGTTTGTAGTGGTGTACCATTATTTTTTAAACAACAGGCAATCATTTTTATGGTCGGTTATAAGCGATACGACTAGGAATCATGAACAATTCAGTGACAGACCTGCCAGATTGGTTGACAGAACCTGCCCCACTCGACACATACACTTTTTCGTTTTTTACTGAATAACTTGGGGAAATGGGCAGAATAACGCTAGCACAATGTTCTCGACATTCCATAGGCCCTGACAGCATTCAAGACACTATACAATTTCTAAATGGACACAAACCAAAATTAGTTCACTTATAAAAGTTTGGATTTCTGTTGAAAATACAACTTTTCCAATTGGACCAATCTGGTCGCAGGCATGTTGTTGCTTTGTAGTACGGGCCACTGCAAGCACAAAAGGAACATATGTTACAAACAACCAATATACCTGCGGTGGAATAGTTCACGAGAAACCCCGCTGACATAATGTGCCCCGTGACAGAACGTGCCCCGTTCTCCCCTACTTCACAATCTTAAAAAGTTAATAACATTTTGTTTTTGTACTGCAAAAATGTGTAGGTACGCACTGGCGGATCCAGGGGGCATTTAGGGCCATGTCCCCCTCCCCCAAAGGCCTAAAGTGGCATGATGCTGGATGAGGTACTGAAACTTTGACGTTGTTATCTGTTATCGTTTTCAACTTATTGCGAAAATCCGGGAGGGGGAGGGGGAATATTTACCCCCCGCTACGCCGCGCGGGTTAATTGATTGATTGATTGATGTGTATTTCGGTGCCCCCACAGGTGGATTTTAAAGCAACCACGTCAGATACAGCCACACAACGGTGATAAAAAACAGTACAGCGCATGCAAAGGACCCAACATGCTATACATAATTACAGCAATGACATACAGCAATAATTACAGCAGCATAACACGCAGATACAGTACACCAGGCTTCAGGGCATGACTCTCACTCCTATGGTTTCTTTACTAAGATTGGTCAGCTTGGGGCATCTGATTCCAGTGACTGACAGCCCGATAGAGAAAGCCTCGGCGGTCAAACTCCGTTTTGACACGGGGAAGTTGCAGCTGACCGCCATCAGTTGCTCTGGTAATGGTGGGCTTAGGAGTGGTACTTATTGCGGGTCGATTTTTCTTGGCATTCTAAGAGAGTAATTAAGATGGGTCGAATCAGAGTTTTGACGGAGTAAATTAGTTAACTCTTCCAAAACACTAATATCACCAAACGACTCTTACAAATTCCATGTTAGATGCTGACACAATTCTGGGATTCATAGAAAAGCATCCTACAGGCGTTTTAGTGTGAGCACAGGGAATACATAAGGAGTTCTGAACGTGCTGACAAAGCGTCCAAGGTGGAACAGAGTCATTATCTTTCTCAGTGTTGTAGATAACGTAATGCGCATAACGATAGATATACAGCCGGCAGAGAAAACATCATTTAAGTGGGACACATTGGCTCAGAGATGAGTAGTCTCCTCTAGCGGTACTAGGTGGAACTGAAAGTTCCTGACTTTACAGTATACACGCACGCCACCGTAAAAAATGTCCAAATGCATAGGCTTGGGTTACAAACATATCTCGGAGATGATATAGATATAGCATCATGAACGACAATCGTGCGCAGAATGAAAGGAACAGGACGATGGCTGAAATGAGAAAAAATACTCCTGAAGAGCGGACACGAGCTCACCGTCGCTTGGCCGCCGGACACAAAGCTCACTGTCGCTTGGCCGCCGGACACTAGCTCACCATTGCTCGGCCACCGGACACTAGCGAGCCGTCGCTCGGCCGCTGGACACTAGTGATCAGTGGCAAAAAGCTCCGCCACTGCCTATACCAACAATGGCTACTGCAGCTACTGCGCATGTTTAAACAAAATGGTGGGTGAAACTTGAAAGACTCGCCGAAAACTTTGAAAAAATGCTAGAAGAGTTACTGGTGGGCTTAGGAGTGGTGCTTATTGCGGGTCGAGTTTTCTTGGCATTCTAGACGAGTAATTAAGAAGCATCGAAACAGAGTTTTAAAAGAGTAAATAAGTTAACTCTTCCAAAACACTGATATTACCAAACGACTCTTCCAAAGTCCATGTTAAATGCTGACACAATTCTGGATTACATAGTAAAAGCATCCTACAGGCGTTTTAGTGTGAGCACAGGGAATAAATGAAGAGTTCTGAACGTGCTGACAAAGCGTCCAAGGTGGAACAGAGTCATTATTTTTATCAGAGTGGTTTTTGAAGGCACCTTTAATTAGTTTTGGGGCGCCCTGTTTAGATTCGGGGTACACCTCTTCGTGTTTATGGGTGCACTTTCGAGTTTTGGGGCGCCATTCCGAAGTATGGGGTGTAGGTATGTATGTATGTATTTACTTCGTGGGCTTATCCCTAAAATATGACCGAAGTCATAGGGCTTTTCTTAGTCCGAGTCATATCACACGAGACATACAGTGATGGGTAAAATACAGGCACACTTCATTCACACGATAAAACAGCGGTAATCAAAAGACTAATCCAGGCAGTTATCAGATTCCGAGGCCGTCACTCCGATCACGTCACTTCTGACGAGCGCTGTCGCAGCTTATACGAGAAGAAAGAGGACATAGTCACGAACTCACGCGGCATGGTGATGTACTCGGCAGCCGCACGGTATACAAACTGCCTCTTCCCCGCGGCCGAGCCACGTGTGCGGTGGAGACTGAGCAGGTGGTCCTGTCGGGTACTGCGGCTGTGGTCATCACGCTCGGCATTGGTGAAAAACTGCGCGGCAAGTGACTCGGGCTCCTCGGGACGCCGGACTTTGTGAAGCATGCTCAGAGTGTGGACTTGGACTATAGCGGGGGGATTGAGCCAACCAAGGCTGGCACGGGCGGCGGAGATGTGGTCGAATTTCTTCTTGCCAGAGATCACACGGGCTGCGAAGTTAAAAATTGTGTTGATGACTGCGAAGTTTTTGGCAGACCCGCTTACATACACGGAGAGGCAGTAGCGGACGTGGGAGAGGACGAGAGCTGACACAAGGATAGGGAGCGTGCCGGATGGGAGGTAGTGACGGATGTGGGATATACCGGTGAGGATCCCGAAGCACTTTTGTGATAATTTTGACACGTGGGAGTGCCACGTTAGAAAACGGTAAAATGTCATGCCCAGATTGTTGACTTCTGTGCAGGGTGACAAGGTGGTTTGGCGGAATTTCACTGAGAACTGGGGAAGGTTGCGCAAATTTTGACGCGAGCCGAGAGGGAGCAGTTCAAATTTGGTTTCGTTGACTTTAAGTCCATTCAAACGGAAGAAGTTATCAAGAGAGTGAAGCGAGGTCTCTAATTTGGCGGCTAAATCAGAAAAGGTGGATTTTTGACCCGAGACCAGGATCTGGGTGTCATCAGCATAATGAATGACGTACGCCTCAGCTGCATGAAGACTGAGGTCGTTGACAAAGATGGTGAACAATAGGGGTTCTAGTGAAGAGCCTTGGAAGACTCCCTGGTTAATGTTTCGCGGAGCCGAGATCTGTGAGCTAGAGATGGACACGCTTTGGGTATGGCCGGAGAGGTAGTTTCTGAACCAAGTAGTCTCGATACAGTGAAGCTGCAATTTCTCGAGCAGTTTTGAGTTGACATATACATCAAATGCTTTTACTTAATACAAAGCAAAGGAGCGAGATATGGCCTTGATCCATGCTAGAAAGTGCGCGGTCGGAGATCTGGATGAGGGCGAACTCGGTGGAATGCTTAGGACGGAAGCCGTGTTGAGTGGGAGATAGCAGATGGTTGTGGGTGAGGTAGTGTTGGAGCTGGGACTGGACCACCTTTTCCACCACCTTGGAAATGACGGGAAGGATAGAATAGGACGGTAGTCGAAAAACATATAGGGAAGCTGAAAGCTGAGCTATACAAAGTGTACCTTATAATAGCCGTTTTCACGATGGGTTATTTTGCGCGAAATGTTTTAGAACATTTTAAAATGTTTTAAAAAGTTGTAGTATGAAAGTTTTAGTATAGCTACGATATATTCCAAGAAAGATAAATTACTGATTTAGGCGATATTATAATTATTCAAGAGTTATGGAAACATGAAATGAGCTCATTACAAGATTATGATGCAAAATTGCCGTTTCTAAAGAAAAATTGCGTTAGAGTCCATTCGTTCAGTGAAGCATACCGCCATACTAGTTCTCAATCTGGCAGCGTCATGGATCACAGGTCTCCTTCGCATGGCGCAATAATGCGACTAGAAATCGATTTCGCAAGCCGGCGAGTCCATTATGAACAAGGGAGGTCGGTTTTGTTGAGCGACCAATAGCGTGCCCCGAGATTAAAATGTTTCGGAAGTCTTCTGAAAAGTTTCAGTAGGATGAAGATCTGGCATCACAATTAACCTATGCTAATTATCTTGCTATTTACACCAAAACCACAATTTTGTTACATACTATTTCTTACCAAAAATTACAAATTCTAAGAGACATTTCAAGGCAAAATCGTTTGCAAAAGTTATGTACTTAAGGAATGGATACGTATACTAAAACTTTCATACTAAAGCATTTTAAAACATTAAAAAAAAACGCGCAAAATAAGCCATCGTGAAAACGGCTAATGTAATCGACAACATTTTTTCTTTTCCCCGCGTACCTACCACGAATTGCTTCCTCCGGCGGGCAGCGTCTCAATCGTTTCTTCTCTACGGAAGAGTATTGTATTGTATTGTATTAGACAGTAAAAACACTCTCCGATACATAAAACGGCTATTCTGATGTCGCGTCATGGTTAAGGTAAGAGACATGTTAAAAACGACACCCTCAGCCAACTAGAGAAGTAAATACACTCACATACCACACACTCGCACAAGATCGGAACACTCTCGCACAGCGTGCCTAACATATTCATACACACATCCCATATGCACCTGTAAAACATCACCCAGTTGACGTTTAAAAGATGCTAAAGACGCCTCGCGCAGGTCCAGCGGCAACGCGCTGTAGCGCTGTGCTATACTATATAAAAAGCGTCTCTTGCCGGCTTCAGTTCTCACGCGCGGGAGGGCCAAATCAGCGTCCTGGCGGGTGTTTCTGATCGAAACTCAGAGTTTTGTCGAAAGCCGGGAGGCGAGACCTGTGGTTCTTCCGTGGTGCGAATTTTGTGTAGAAGATTGAGAGATTGGAGTTCGTACAGCTGACGGGTGGTGAACCAGCCCAGTTCATCTCGCACGTCCGATATTTGATCAAATTTACGTCGGCCAGAGACAGCGCGCAAGCTAAAATTGAGGATCTTTGGAGCGCCTGCATGTTTTTCTCTGACCCATTGCGAACACGTCAAAACAGTATCGGACGTGCGAGAATGACGAGGGCGTCCGACCTATGATAGAAGAAGTGACGGAGGGATCTAATGACGCACGTGAGACAGGCCGTTTGAGGATAACCATTACAATATTTTTTGAACGAGGGCAGATAGTGTGAGTCCCACGAGAGGTTCTTGTCGAACATTACGCCAAGGTTCTTCACCGTGGGGCTCTCACGCGCTATGTTCTCGCGGAACCGAATAGTGATCGGGATCATGCCGCGACAATTTTGATGGAAACCGCAGACCATGAGTTCTGTTTTCCCGGTGTTTACTTTCAAACCATGGGAATGGAATCAGGCATCGAGAGATGATAAAGCCTGTTCCATGGTAGCAATGAGCTGAGGGAGGGATCCTTTTTTGCCTGAGACCAAAATTTTGGGTATCGGTCAGCATACTGCACCACCGTGGAGCCTGTGGTGCGAACAGGGAAAGATCGTTGGCGAAAATCTGGAGAAGCGGACCAAGTGAAGGATCCTTGGAAGACACACCGATAGGTTTTGGTAACGGATCGGGAAAGGTGACGCTCCACGCCCCGTCAGCTGTAGGCAAACATGATTGAGTGTGGCCAGTGAGGTAAGGAGGAAAACCAGGTAGATCGATAGAATAGGCTTGAAGTATGGAAAGGAGCTTTGCTGGTCGAATCACTCAAAGCATTTTGACAATCAGAAAGACGAGGAGGTGTGATGTCCTGGGTAGTCGGTGGCGGCAAGGATATTGAATCGGAATTACGGTAAGAAGCCGCGTTTCGGTGGAGTGGTTTGAACGAAAACCGTGCCTGGAATGAGGAAAATATAAAATGTAACCATCATAAGAGTAACAGTTGCCGCTGTACTACTTTCTCTACAAGTTTTGGGAAGGCGGGGACGATGGAGATGGGACGGAAGTTTGATGTTTCGGAGAAGCTGCCGGATTTGCGAATAGGATGTACGATAGAGTGTTTCCAGGACGCGGGAAATTCACAGGTTGTGGACAGGTGTTGATGATATGAAGGAAGACATGGCCGATGACGTAAAAACAAAATTTCAAAACCCGGATGCAGATGACGTCAGAACCACAGGCTCCTGAATTTTTCATAGAAAAGAGGATAGAACGGAGAAAGTCGAGAGAAACAGGCTCCAGTTGAAGCGCAGGCGCCAACCCTCGGAAGTCTGCAAGGAAGTTGAAGGGGCTCCCCCTGTCTCGCACCTCACCCGCGACACGAGGCCCCACCCGACGAAGTACTCGTTTAGCTCGTCGGGTGTGGCCTCAGGCGCAGCTCTCTGTGCGGTCTCTTCCCCAACTCATTTGGCGAATGTTCCGACAGATGGTGGTAGGCACCCTGCTCAGTCACCTCCCGGGCAATATCATGCCTGACATCAAATTAATGGCAGATTTGGCCCTCTTGTCAATATCGTAAAAAGGCGGGGGTTCCTACCACCCCGGGCAAGAAGTCCGCGGCGCTGAGCCATCAGCCGCAAGGTGTCGTCCGAGACAGGGGGTGCCGAAGGGTTGTTAAACTTGCTACGCTGAGAAGGAGCATGAAAGTCAAAGATAGGCAGAAACAGATCGGTGAAGGCAGTCCACTGATCAGCGACTCCCGCGCGCGAGAACACTGGGCTCCAGTCAGTATGGCACATCGACATATTACAATATAATAGATTTATCCTATGAAGTCGCCTAGAGTAAATAAAGTTGGGCTTGGCGCGCAGCTTAGGGATGCTAAAACGGGCTATAACAAAATAATGATCACTGTAAACACATTGCTGAACCTGAACGTCGGTAGAAAAATCAGGCCGGTTCGAGATAAAAACATCCAATAAAGATCCGGATCTAAACGTAGGGACGCGTACATGCTGACACAGCGACAAGCTATCTAAAAATGCTAACAGCTATATGTTGTGGACCGGGGGAAGGGAGGAATGGTCGGGTCTTCAGAAAATCCCATTCTATCTAGTGTAAATTGAATTTTATCAGGTGGGTGAGCATGCCCCCCCCCCCTTCCCCGCTTGGCTATGTACCTGAGTGTTTGCCACACTTGTCAACACGATTTCCTCATTAAACTTCAGCACATGCTCCAGGATATAAAATCTTACTAAATTTATGCGATAGTGTCGCAAACATGGGTGGTATGTGGTAACTCGCAGGAAATGTCAGATGCCGATAACAAATCAAGCAATTGATTTGTTGTAAGACGCCCACCAAAGCTGAATTCAGTGTGGAAAGCCTACCCTGAACAGCCTACCCTGCCAGACTGCGCCGCAGTATCCCTCTGTTGCAATGTTGCATGCTGTATTCTGCGCTGTTAAACTTCGCGGCGTTCTGGGCAACCTAGCTATGCCATGGGAGTGAAGCTGAGGGGGGGGGGTCGGGCGACCGATCGTTTGTTCCTGACTCCCAGACTGCGCCGCAGTATCCCTCTATAGTGCTGAACAGCCTACCCTGCCAGACTGCGCCGCAGTATCCCTCTTTAGTGCTGAACAGGCCTACCTGCCAGGACTCGCCGCAGCTATCCCTTCTGGCCAGTGCTGAACAGCCGATCCTTGCCAGACTGCGCCGGCAGTATCCCATATGTAGTGCTGAAACAGCCTTACCCTGCCAGACTGGCGCCGCAGTATCCCCTTCTGTAGTGCTTGAACAGCCTACCCTGCCAGAACTGCGCCACAGTATCCCTCTTGTAGTGCTGAAACACCATACCCTGCCAGACTGCGCCACAGTATCCCTCTATGTGCTGAACAGCCTACCCTGCCAGACTGCGCCGCAGTATCCCTCTGTAGCTCTGAACAGTCTACCCTGCCAGACTGCACCGCAGTATCCTCTATATGCTGAACAAGCCTACCCTGCCAGGACTGCGCCGCAGATCCTCTATAGTGTGAACAGCCTACCCTGCCAGACTGCCCGCAGTATCCCTCCTAGGGCTGAAACAGCTACCCTGCCAGACTGCGCCGCAGTATCCCCTCTATAGTGCTGAACAGCCTACCCTGCAGGACTGCGCCCGCAGTATCCCTCTATAGTGCTGAAACAAGCCTACCCCTGCCAAACTGCGCCGCAGTACCCCTTCTGTAGCTCTGGAACAGTCTACCCTGCCAGGACTGCACCGCAAGTAATCCCTCTTTATAGTGCTTGAACAGCCTACCCTGCCAGACTGCGCCGCAGTATCCTATATGTAGCTCTGAACAGCCTAACCCTGCCAGGACTGCGCACAGTATCCCTCATTAGTGCTGAACAAGCCTACCCTGCCAGAACTGCGCCGCAGTATCCCTCTTAGTGCTGGAACAGCTACCCTGCCAGACTGCGCCGCAGGTATCCCTCTGTAGTGCTGAACAGCCTACCCTGCCAGACTGCGCCGCAGTATCCCTCTAAAGTGCTGAACAGCCTATCCTGCCAGACTGCACCGCAGTATCCCTCTATAGTGCTGAACAGCCTACCCTGCCAGACTGCGCCGCAGTATCCCTCTATAGTTGCTTGAACAGCCCTACCCTTGCCAGACTTGCGCCGCAGTATCCCTTCTGTAGTGCTGACACAGCCACCCTGCCAGACTGCCGCCGCAGTATCCCTCGTAGCTTCTGAAACAGTCTACCCTGCCAGACTGCACCGCGTATCCCTCTATAGTGTGAACAGCCTACCCTGCCAGACTGCGCCGCAGTAATCCATATTTAGCTTTAACAGCCTACCTGCCAACTGCGGCCACCAGTATCCCTCTATAAGGCTGAACAGCCTACCCGCCAGACTGCGCCGCCCAGTATCCCTCTATAGTGGCTTGAACAGCCTACCCTGCCAGACTGCGCCGCAGATCCCTCTGTAGTGCTGAACAGCCTACCCTGCCAGACTGCGCCGCAGTATCCCTCTATAGTGCATGGAACAGCCTACCCTGCCAGACTGCCGCCGCAGTATCCCTCTATTAGTGGCTTGAACAGCCTACCCTGCCAGACTGCCGCCGCAGTATCCCTCTATAGTGCTGAAACGCCTACTCCTGCCAGAACTGCGCCGCAGTATCCCTTTATAGTGCTGAACAGCCTACCCTGCCAGACTGCGCCGCAGTATCCCTCTGTAGTTCTGAACAGCCTACCCTGCCAGACTGGTGCAGTGACCTGGCCGTAGACCCCAGCCAATAAGATGAGTGACTGGATTTGGACTCTGGGAACAAGACGTAGATGGTGGTTGGTAATGTATGTCTGTGTCCTGGATTGCTTATAATTCGCATTTAGTTGGGTGCTGTCATTCATTTTTACATCCCAAAACTATATAAACACATCCAAAAACGGTGCAGTGGTTTACAGATGATGCACAACAGAGTATATTTTTAATGAGTCAGATCTCAAAATTTAATTAAATTATAAGTTATTACATTTATATATCATCAGTGAACAGTGGCGTACCCAGGATTCGCTTCAGGGAGAGGGGCAATTTTCGGTCGGGGGCACAAGGTAACCCCACTAAAAAAATGTCGGATTTGCCCCACTATATTTTTAGAGGGGCATATTTTCAACATTTTTTCCGAAAAAAAAAATCACAAAAAAATCAGTGGAACCAGGTACATCCCAAAAAAAACTCGCTATATTTGGCCATGCCGACGAAACACGGCGAAATTGTGGGAGAGCACCGTGGGCAAAGGCCCTATTTCGTGCACTGAGGCACTAGCAGGGGCACAGGGTTCACGTGCCCCCCAATGGACCTACCTTTTCACTAAACAATTATCGGCGACGTCCCTTTTTGCGAATTTTTGGAGGACCTGCAAAATATAGTGGCCTAAATCCGGGAGATTTTTATTTTCGCGCCATTTTGTCGGGGGCCTTTGCAAAGGGGGCCCTTGGGATGTCGTGCCCCCACCCCCTTGTCGAAGGTCGGGCTGCGTCTCTGGCCGCACTAGCTAAATGTGTGAGGTCCAGTTGATGCTCCAAAGGCCTTGTGTCTTACATCCAATGAAACCCCAGAGCCGCCTGAGGGAGCTTCCCCCTGACCTATAAAAGCCTCTGAGGTGCTCTGAATTCATTTAAGGGAACCACGCTTTGCGTGGTCTTATAGATTGGAAATACGGCGCCTTCGGGCCCTTAATTCCAAAGGGGCACATTGGGTCACGGGGGCACCGCACAGACCTTCAGCGGAAGCAATTGCCCTTTCCCCCTTGGTTACGCCTATGACTCTGGAAAACCGCCTGAGGGGGCCCTCTTGCCAACCTGATAAGATACTCTGCCGCCTTGAACTGGCACTCTGGCCGTCTTAGGGAGTACTCTGGCGCCTAAGAGGGTACTCTGACCACCTGAGGGACCCTCTTGCCACCTGAGAAAGACACTCCTGGGCCGCCCTGAGGGTGGCACCTGGGCCGCCTTATGGGGTACTCTGACCTCAAAAACCTCTGAAGAACCTCTGAAGAGCCTCTGATATGCTCTAAGCACTCTAAGACACGCTTCGCGTGGTCTTTTGAAAGCAAATAGGGCCCTTCGGGCCCTATTTCCAAAGGGGGCCATTGGCCAGGGGGCACGCACGTACCTTCAGGGGGCAATTGCCCATTGCCCCCCCCCCCTTGGGTACGCCTATGCCAGTGGATATACAATATCATGAAACGGTCAGCTAATTCAGATTGAATTGTTTCTTGCAACAAATAAATTACATGATGGGTTCTCCTTGAGATCAAATTGAAGGAAGGACGCGCTCACAGTCGATCGTATAAGAAATATGCTCAGCCAGCCAATTTATTCTTAGGGGCAGGTGATATGAATAATGCGATTTTACGCTTCACTCGCTTAACTAATCCACACATTATGAGTGACAAAGCAGCATCAAGTTCTGCTACGATGTGTTTATGTAAACAGTAAGACGTCTTAATCAGCGAAGGACGAGCGAGCCCGTAATGAATTTATTTAATAAGGATATCAGATGACGAAGACCACTTGTCAAACAGATGCGGGACTCAAAAGATATCAGCTTCTGAAAAGCGTTGCAGTCGGGTCGGGCCGAGCTGGGTCGGGTTAACCGCAAATATGTGATATAAAATTGTGTATTCAGCAAGGACTCACGAACGTTTTGCGTTCGACCGCAATGAAGCTGGACATCAGCACATTATATATAAGCCGAGTGACAATTCCGTATGATACTATACCAGAATACGGTGTGTAATATAACCTGATATTACATCTCTTTTATGTATGTTGAGCATAAATTTATTATATTTTTAAGTACTAGATGTGTTTATACCTTTCTAAAAGCTGCCTTTTACAATGTGACGCTCACTCTCCGTTTCTTGTTTGAAGGTTTACGGGTGTATTCATTCAAATATTTCACATAAACTGCATATATTGTTTAAACGTTGTATGAGTTTGAGATTGTTTTGACAAAGCGGTTTATATGTAGAATGCACCCTTTTCCCAGAGACAAGACATTTTTAGTGAGCTTTGAAGCGAGCTATCTGCAACAAAACGTAGGAAAAATATAAACATTACAATTTGCATGAGTTATGAGAGTAGTGCAATGCAAGACGACGAGAGAGGGTCTTGATAAAGAGGTATCCACTTGAAAAGTGCTGTTCCCAGCATCCTCTAATGGAAATGCCGAGTAAGACTTTCATCAGTGGGCTGTATCGAGAACCATTTATCAGGATTTGGAACGAGTGTTTGCCTAACAACATCACTCTTACAATACACTGTGTGCATTTTCAAATGTCACCATTACATGTACCATTATTGGCATTACAAGGACCAATGTTGGAATAATCCTGTCTTCAAAATATATGGACATGGTATAAGAAGTAATCTCCTTCTCCAATAACCCACACCCATTTGTCGCCCCGAAAGAAGACTCTACGATTCATTGTCTTTAGTTTGCAGCATTAAATTAACAGTATTAAAAATGCAAGACCGCTTTCTATAACAAAACGGTGTGCGTGTGTGGTGTGAGTGGTGTAAGTGCGCGCGCGCGCGCGTGTGTGTGTGTGTGTGTGTGTGTGTGTGTGTGTGTGTGTGTGTGTGCACGCATGTTTCCTAAGTTCCTTGTCCCACGTCCACTGCAAGGGGGGGGGTTGACTGCGGTGACGGACTGACCCTGGATGTTAGGGCGTATTCGGGGAAGTGGGTAGCGCAGGCAATCCACTCTACTGGTGCCAGGACGGGCAGGGCTGTGGAGCGAAATTTGATGCCCTAGGGGGCTACGAGGGCAGCTATCACTTTTCAGTATTCGACTGCTGGGTGTTGTCACCACCGAGTGTGACCTGGGGGGGCCAGCCAGCCGCACACAGGTGGGGGCCCTTTTCCCGAATAGCGGAATTTAATTAATTGACGGCCAAGCTGTCATCGCGGTTAAAACAAGCTGCGGGCATATCGAAAGAGGAATCAGATGCGCATGTTTGAGAGCAAAAAAATAAAAAATAAAAATAAAAATGGGGGGGTTTCGAAAAAGGGCACCGCTCTGCTGAGCCGGATTTGTTTCAAACTTTTGGCAAAAACACGCGCAATTTCAGTTTTAGGAAAATCACACAATTATCAAGTCGCTATGTAACGGTTTAGAGCAGCAAGCGACAAACCAACAGGCTCGTCCCGCAGGGAATAGACTTAAACCTTGGCCTGTATTGCGTCACATAGCCTCATTCATCAAATTAGCTGTAGCAGTCAAAAGGGGCGAGGCGGGGGCGCAGTTTTCTGGGTCGGGACAGCATTCAGGACATTCTGGGCGACTACGCTGGCATGCTGTCTCGAAGCGTCATTCGCCGTCAAACTTTATATAAAGGATACCTTTACATATTACATGTTATTTGCATGCGCTTCCGTCAACAAACTTCAGGTTCGATCGCACTTTACATATGCTTACCAAGGTTAACAGAGTAAATCAATGCCAGATTCGAAAAATTCAGATATTTTTGGTTCTAGGCACTGCAGTTTGAAAGGAAAATATAAATCTTCACATTTGCAATTCGGCAGGCTACGGGGCGAAAGGCCCCACTGTGCAGCGGTGGAGGCAGTATCACCCTGTGGACCTGGGGCCAGCGGTGGAGGCAGTATCACCCTGCGGACCACTGCACTGCACTGGTCACTCCACTCTCACTTTCGGTCGGACTTGGATGTCGCCCCCAGCTACCGTTGGGTAGCGGCACTGGCTTCGCCTGGAATGTTCTCAGCCGGCCGCGGGGGTCGCCACGCTCCCGTCCCCGCCACCGGCACTGCCACCTTAGCAACAGGTCACTTCAATAGGTACTTGGTGAGACATGATTATTAGACCCGCTGGCGTAAGCAAAGTAAATGATTTTGTAATTGAGCAGAGCATGTATCCAAAGTAAATTATTTATTAAGCATTACTGAACGATGCTGGTATGTAGATGTTTGTGATCGAGGCGTTTTTTTTTTAATTACTGCACGAGCGAAGCAAGTGCAGTAATTTTGAAAAACGCCGAGATCACAAATATATTACATACACAGCAGAGTTAGTAAGGTTCTTTTACCATATGTCGCCAGTGGCGGGTTATGCAGTGCATTAATGCGGAAAATACCACACTCCACGCGCTAATGCTTTTTACATTGCTCGGCATATGGTAAAGGGGAATGTTTCACCTTCGTATTGGTTTTGAATTTAGATAGCCATTACAATTATCTTTGGCCGTTATTGAAAAGTTTACATAATTAATAGCAATTTTTCAAAACAATTACCGTTTTTAAGCATTGAAATGTATAATTTGCGAAATGCGTCTATGCTAGTGTTAGAAAGCTTTCATTGAGAGAGTACAGACTTACTTCTCAGTGAGTTTATTCATAATTCAAATAATACATATTTTTGTTTTATATCATGGTAAAAGACACTTAAGCAAGATGGATTCAGTGTTACACCTGCAGAATGCTATACGCATGTTGTAGTAAGGATATGCATGTTGTAATATTGCAAGAAAGGCATCTCGTTTGCCATTTAACGCCCAGCAGCTGATATCAACCAGGCGAAAACTTAGATGAATCGGCCCCGCTGGACATTCAACTGCGCATTGAGCTCGTGGGGAAAGCATCTACCGCAGGTCAGTCACCTACATCGTCATGTGTGCCACTGTGCCTGCTTCTCAGCCGCTCAGCTGATGTTGTCTTACCGTGTTAGTGGCATCACTGCGTCTCCTTTTGCACGCATCACTGCGCTGTACGTCACGGAGTTATGCTTGAATTGACATTGCAGCCCACACGTCTTGGTAGTAGGATGAAAATTAGCCAGCTCAGTGCTTGTGTTTTGAGCTCGACGCAGATATTGTAATACGTTTTAACTCGGCAACGCATAATTATAATTGCATGTGTATTCCGTTCGAACCATAATGATCTGCTGAACACTGTCACTCAGTGGCCCGGTGAAACCGAGTGGTAACATGAAATATAGGCCACTATGACAGACACATGTCGAAGCGAAACTGCTAGAAATGGCTTATCGTCGCTGACGTTAAACATATACACAGGAAATTATCGCGTTACGACTGTTCTATGAATATAAGAAAGTAAATATAATACATTATTGACCAGGAAGACGCTTTAAACGGCGAAGGACGAGCGAGCCCGAATAAATCCGCATCAATTTATCACCCGCCCAACGGAGATTCGTTTTGTGCAAAGCATCCTTTTGAATTCTTTTCGCTATGTGTTGTCTTACCGTCGCAAATAGATCCGAACTAAATCGATACTTTGAACTTAATAGGTTTTGCATTTTTTTTAAATTTGCAATCATTATCTTCATGTTTGTATGCAAAAATACATTTTGGGTGGGTGGGTGGTATTAGATGGATTTGATTGCGCTTTACAGCTGCATCATTTTTATCGTTTAGCACCGTTTGGTTTTGATGCTACGGCGGTGTAATGAAGGAAATATGATAAAATCGTCAATGTAAATATTACAGGTGGATTTTAATAGCAAAATACCGCATTAAAACCTAAATATTTGCTTGCATTTTAGAGACGGTACCTACATTGGTCTACACATTGTTGTTTTTTTCATCGCTTTACGTCCCATGGATGCTGAGCACTGATTTAAATTGTGAAGACGTCATAAATCATGAATTTGCGCTTGTATAGCCAGTAACTTTGCACGTAACACGCGCCACTGATCGACACATAGTGCATACGCCGGGCGAATGGTTTCTCTACACTTCTGTGTTTGACCCGTGTCTTTGCGGCTTTTGGTTGCCGAGATATGGGTCCAGTATTGCAACGATGTTTTGTAGGTAATTTCGTGGACGGAACAGGGGTGCACGTGCGCACGTGCAGTGTGACCCAAGAGTTGACCTATGCAACATTGGCCAGTGTGTGTTCTCAAACCACACACCAAATTTCAGTTAATAGGTCCAGCCGTTTCAGCGCTATAGCAGGATAATATATTCTGACAGCCCTGACGCGGCACGTGTCACGTTGCCATTGCTTTTTTTAACGTGAGTCACGTGAGAAAAAGCATGTAAATAATCATGTTCATTGCATGGGCTATCAATGGCGAAGACCGCTTGTCAATCGGATGCGGTGTTCAAAAGATATAAGCTTCTGACCAGCGTTATGGTCTGTCCGGGCCGGGCCCGGCCGGGTCGGCCGCTTATATGTGAGACAAATCCGGTATTCAATGAGGACTCGCGTCGCGCTTCGTGTTCGCTCGTAACCAGAATGACATCTTTTTCTTACCCTCATAGCTAAGTACATACATGTCACTTTTAACACACTATATTATCAAAGCACACACATACACACGCAGACGTACAGATACACATAATTAATTGATGCACGTTGACACAATACAAACACTAAGATACAATTTGGACCTATCAGACATTCAGCAGCAGTCGCTTGATATCGTTCTGATTGCGATTATTGACTAGACGTTTCAACTCTCGCCAGTGTAGGGGGTTGCATCCCCGTCGTTTTTTCCTGAATAACACGCGTAGTTATTAACCGATCACAATGAAACTTTCAGTGCCCTATTTTGCAATAATTTGACACGTATTCTCATAATTTCGAGCTTCTAACCTCTATGACCCGTGACCTTTGATCTGTTTCTCAAGGTCGTGTTTGGCAAAACTGGCGTTCCGTAGTATCGATTCTTAAAACATGTGATTGTACAGTTTCTGAGTGATTGTTGTTCAGGAGCATATGCACAGCTGAAAGTTGTGGCTTCTGCAGAGATTACGATTTCGATTGACCTTTTCAGAAGTCAACCGATGTCACTGACCTCCGATAACCTCAGACGTCTTTTTGTCTTCTATCTATTTCTAGAGCAGTTTGTGACGATGATTTAAAATCTTAGATCCATTTTGCATAATGATATGTTCCACTTGGTTAACCTTCTAAAGGTTAACCGAGGTCAATGACCTCAGATGACCTGTCATGACCTTTGTAAATTTGACAGTTAATACTTTATTGGGATGCTGAATTCAAATTTGGCGTCTATTTAGCATTAAAATTATTTCTTGACGATTTTAGCTAGATAAGTATTTATTTTTTTACGCTTTTACAATTTGATGACATTTGGGTCCTTGACATGTTTTCAGAAGTCACCTAATAAACCCAATACCTTAAGTTTGATAGCAATGCTTCTCCCGTCACAGCAACACGGCTCGTTCGTTTTAATCAAAGCTCTAGCTCCACTAGAGGCCAAGCGCTAAAGAAAGGGTCGTACCCCCCCCCCCCTACACGGTCACGCTGTGATCTAGCCTTACACGGGCGAGGGTTAAATGTTATGTGAATGCATTTGCAATGCTCGCACGGTTGGCGGAAGATTGGTAGAGAGCGCCATAAGTTTGTACTCTTGGCGGATGCCAATGTGGGTCTTTCGTAGTGTCACCAGCCGTTATCACGAAGGACTTTATTTACCGGGTAATTGAGGCGTTTGGGGTGATTGGGGCGATTGGGGGATTGGGCCATTATATTAAAATGGAAGATTTACGGCAGAAATTCGGAATTTTGACATTTTGGAATTAAGGACATTTTGGACCTAACACCCGTGTCACGTGGTCCATAGCTCTAACACTGGCCTCACCCCCCCCTCATTCAAACCAAACGCCCCAATCTCCCTAATTGTCTCCAAACGCCCCAAACGCCCCCAATTACCCGGTAAATAAAGTCCGTCGTGAAATTTGCTACTTTGTGGCCTATGTCACTGGCCACACGGTCTGAGACCCGCCTCACTGAAAGTCAAAATGAAAGTCACATACACACACACACACACACACACACACACACACACACACACACACACACAATATAAATAGTGCCATGGAAATGTTATTTTGCAAGACAATAGTCGTTATAGAACAGCATTGTAAAGATCCAAATAATATTCAAATGGAACCAACCTTGACGTTTTTTTTTCGTTTTTTTTTTGCTGCATACGCCAATGAATTCAGTTTATTCCACAACATTACGCCAGACGCATGACAACACAATCATGACCAAATGCTACGATAAACATCTACATTGTATTTCACTGTCAAGCCACCATAGGAATAAATGGCGATTTCCAACGATATAAATCATTGTGATCACAAAGCTTATCACCTTTATGGATCTAAGTCGCAAAATCCATGATAAGTTTCTCCTGTATAATAATATTTGCGATAGGTCAGT
The DNA here is from genome assembly GCA_014673585.1 of Semibalanus balanoides. Taxonomy (NCBI): domain Eukaryota; kingdom Metazoa; phylum Arthropoda; class Thecostraca; order Balanomorpha; family Balanidae; genus Semibalanus; species Semibalanus balanoides. The sequence continues at coordinate 200,190 of VOPJ01006651.1, read as the reverse complement.
CAGATTACGCATTGGGTGAGCGGTGTTTACGATCTGCAGGTCCCGATGGAGATGGCTGGGACTGATTTCCCTCTCCACGCAACACCTCCGCACGTTCCGCTCACGAGGCCTCCACACACCATCGCCGCAGTTCCTGTTAATGTTTACCCTCTCTGGGGCGAATGTCGCGCTGTACCGCCTGACAACGATGTGTGTGTGTGTGTGTGTGTGTGTGTGTGTGTGTGTGTGTGTGTGTGTGTGTGTGTGTGTGTGACTTTCATTTTGACTTCAGTGAGGCGGGTCTGAGACCGGCGCGCGGCAGACTCCTAACCGATGTGACCTGTAACCCGTGCCACCCCTGACCGTGTGATCCGTGTGATCCGGCCCACTGCCCGGGTCGTCAGCCGCGCCGCGCTGATCGGTCGGCCCCGTTCCCGGCTGTTGACCGTCCGCGGAAGGTGCTCGGCTTTCTCCGCCGGTCGACCTCTCACACCACCACGGGGAGCTGCTGTCGCTGCTTCTCGGTGGACGGAAGAGACAAAGGAGATCACAGGAGATCACAGGAGACCGCAGAGAGCTGTCGGTGCTGAGACCACATGAGACCACAGGAGACCGGGGAGCTGCCGGTGCTGCCGTCCGGACACAGGAGACTGCTCTGAGAGTCTGCCGTCCGGACACAGGAGACTGCTCTAAGAGTCTGCCGTCCGGACACAGGAGACTGCTCTGAGAGTCTGCCGTCCGGACACAGGAGACTGCTCTGAGAGTCCGCGGACGCCGAGGACCAGTACCGGTACAACTATGTGAATGTCCGGACACCGGGAGATGCAACCATGAAACAGCTGAGCGTCATTTGTTATATGTTATTTTCTTCATATACGATTTGGTCATTACTGTTAGAAGAAATAGTTCACCTTGGATTGTTTTGTTTTTCAAACACGATCCGGTTATATTTTGAAATACAACTTCTTTGCATATTGTCAAAAATAGCCATCAATTGCGCCGATTCAGGACAGAAGGACGTAAATTATTAATTGTTTCAAAGCTATACTCATACTTTTAATCAGCTGGATTTTACGTCCCGCGAATTAATTAAATGCTCAGCCAATCAGATTCGAAAGCAGTCGCGCTCCAGCCAATCAGATTCAAAGGTAATCGAAAGCTGCAAGCTGATTGGCTGATTGTATACATAAACATAGGCATAGGCTTATAGCCTCGTATGCACCATGATACAGTTGGTCTCAAACTGCAATATGACTATTTTGCATTGGCGTCTGTCTGTTACAGCTGCATGCCCAGGTAACAGATACTGTTGTAACAACGTTGTGAAAAATCAGGTTGGAATTTTACGTTTTAACAACGTTGCGACAATGTCGTGAATGTTGTGAAGAAAAAGTTGTATTAACGTCGCTGTTAAACGTTACAGCAACGTTGCATCGTTACGAAGTCACAACTTTGTTCAAGTAACTTGGAAAGAACAGCTCGCAATGTGGTACAATTATCTAAATTGAGCATATTCACCATCTTACTAAGCTTAATGATCGAACCACGTAAGTCACGTTAGCTATGCTTGTCAAAAGTAACGTTGTAGCAACGTTGTTTCAACGTTCAACGTCTTGTGAGCGTCACAAGGTAACGTTGTGACAATGTTTCCTGGGAAGTCTACAAAATTACACTATCACAACGTTGTGTAGTTGTGTTGCAACCTTGTCACAACGTAGCCACAACGTCAAATTTTTAGCTGGGTGGCTGCATGAAAACTGTGTTAAACAAAATAGTATTAGTCTGTTTATAAGTGGGCGCATCGCGCATGTTACTCTTCCAAAGTTGTATTTTGATTTAACTAGAAGACAATAAAATCCGTCTGTTTTCTTAGATAAATTTCGTTGTATATATATATATATATATATATATATATATATTATATACGATATAATATATATAATATATATATATATATATATATATATTGCTACATATATAATATATTAAAACCTATATTATTATATATATTTATACCCTATATATATATATATATAATATTCTAATATATATACATATATATTATGTGTATTATATATATATAGTATATATATATATTAAATATATATTATATATATATTTATAATATATATAGGTATATATATATATATACTTTATATAGATTTATATTATATTTATAATATTTATAATATATATATATATGCGCCGATTTCCGAGATTTTTCCAAAATCCGAGAGAGACATTCTATACCCCTGGTGATTAGCTGTCTTTTGCCGTTTTTTATTTCATTTTGTATTATGAATTGTCTTTTTACAGCCTGTTACAGTCTAGCTGGTATTAGCGTCAAAGTCATGTGTAGTGGCGTCACTACATGAAATAACTCGAACAAAATTCAACTATTTTTTAAAAACAAACTTGCACTGCAGACGTCAAATTGATGTAGAGAAAGGTACCCGATTTTTTGCGTTGGTAGCACTGTTAGTTTTTCAACTATTGTGAAAATCCCTGAGGGGGCGTTTCCCCCCCCCCCTCAGCCAATGGTGGGTTAAGAGTCGAAAAAACAAACCACGCGAGGCGTGGTCTTTTATAGTTTAGAGCACTTCAAGACTCTGTAGGGCCACCAGGGCTCTCTCTAAAGGACCACAGTGACCTCTGGACGTTCAAAAGAGCCCTGTGCATGTCAGAGGTGCCCCTGGACAAGCCGAAAGGGCTCCTGAGCGGGTCAGAGGGCCCCCTGAACAAGTCGAATGGGCCCCTAAGGAAAACTAAGGGCCCCTAAGCAAGTAATAGGGGCCCCTGGGAAGGTCGCCTGAACAAGTCGAATGGGCCCCTAATGATCACTGAGGGCCCTTAGGCAAGTCATAGGGGCTCCTGGGAAGGTCGGAGGGGCCTCTTAGCAGGTCAGAGGGGCCCCTGAGCATGTCGGTAGGGCGAAAAAGCAGCTAGCGCAGTCCCTTACCAGATCAAAAGCGACCCTGAGCAGGCTGGAAGGCCTCTAGCCAGACGAGAGAAACACTGATAAGTTTAAAGGACCCCTTTGTAGATCAGAGTGGCCTCTGACTAGACCTTAAGGATCCCTGGGCGGGTCAAAGGGCCCATAAACATGCCAAATGGTCCCTAGCCAGTACGGAGGGAGCGGATCTCTTTAACCGCTCTACTGGCCCTTTCAACGCTCGGGAATGGCCCTTTCAACGCTCGGGAATGGACCCTTTCAACGCTCAGAAATGGGCCTTTTTCGATGCAATGCCCTGCCCCCCCCCCCCCTCCGCCCGGACGAAACCTGGCTACGTGCCTGTAGTCAGCTGTCATTTCACTTTTCAGGGAGTTTCCATGTTAGCAGATTCACAGAGGGCGCCCACGTCAAGCCGTCATAAAGAGAGACGCGGTGTCACCACAATGCGGAGGGCGGCACTGATAGTTTATCAGTATATCGATCGGTCATAAAGAAGAGAGCCGGTGTACCAACATGGGAGGGCGACACTGTTTTTATAGTGTATCATAATATGGACGGCCATAAGAGAGAGGCGGTGTCAACCACAATGGGGAGGGCGACACTGATAGTGTTATCAGTATATGGACGGCCATAAAGAGGGAGGCGTGTCACCACAATGGCGAGGGCGAACTGTATAGTGTATCAGTATATGGACGGGCCGATAAAGAGGGAGGCAAGTGTCACCGCACAATGGAGGGCCGACACTGTATATTGTATCAGATTGACCGGGCCTAAACGAGAGAGGCAAGTGTACACAACTGGGAGGGCGACACTGTATATGTGTTACTCAGTATATGGACGGCCTAAAGAGAGAGGCGGTGTCACACAATGGGAGGGTCACGTATAGTGTATCAGTATATTGGACGGCATAAAGAGAAGAGGCGGTGTCACCACAAATGGAGGGGACACTGTATAGTGTAATCAGTAAATGGACGGCCATAAGAGAGAGGCAGTGTCACCCAATCGGAGGGCGACACTGTATAGTGTATCAGTAAATGGGACGGCCTAGAGAGAGGCGGTGTCACCAAACATGGAGGGCGACACTGTATAGTGTATCAGTAATATGCGTGCCATATAAGAGGGAGGCGGTGTCCCACCACAATGGGAGGGCGACACTGTTATACCGTGTATCAGTATATGGACGGCCATAAAGAGAGAGGCGGTGTCACCACAATGGGATGGGCGACACTGTATAGTGTAATCAGTAATATGGACGGCCATAAAGAGGGAGGCAGTGTCACCCCAATGGGAGGGGCGACGACACTGTATAGTGTATCAGTATATGGACGGCATAAAGGAGGGAAGGCAGTGTCACCACAATGGGAGGCGACATTGTTTTTCTGTCATAGTGTATCAGTATATGGACGGCCCACAAGAGAGAGGCGGTGTCACAAATGGCGAGGGCGACACTGTATAGTGTATCAAGTATTGGACGCCATAAAGAGGGGGCAGTGTCACCACAATGGGAGGGCGACACTGTATAGTGTATCAGTATATGGAGGCCATAAAAGAGGAGGGCAGTGTACCAAATGGGAGGTGCGACACTGTATAGTGTATCAGTATATGGACGGCCATAAAGAGGGAGGCGTGTCACCACAAGGGAGGGCGACTGTATAGTGTATCAGTAATTATGGACGGTGCATAAGAGAGAGGCGGTGTCACCACAATGGGAGGGCGACACTTATAGTGTATCGTATATGGACGGCATAAGAGAGAGCGCGTGTCACCACAATGGGAGGCGGCGACACTCGGTTGTGTAATCAGTATATGACGGCCATAAAGAGGGAGGCAGGTGTCAAACCCAAACCTGGGAGGGCGAGACACTGTATAAGTGGGTTATCAGTATATTTATGGGGAACCGTTGTGGGGCCTAAGAGGGAGGCGGGGTGTCAACCCCACAATTCGGGGGAGGTGCGACCAACTGGTATGTGGTATCAGTTAATAATGGACTCGGGCCATAAAGAGGGAGGCGGTGTCAACCAAATGGGAGGGCGACACTGTAATAGTGTATCAGTAAATATGGCGCATAAAGAGGAGGCAGTGTCACCAACATGGAGGCGACACTGTAAGTGTTCAGTATATGGACGGCCATAGGAGGGAGCAGTGTACCAAATGGGAAGGCGACACTGTATATGTATCAGTATATGACGGCCATAAAGGGAGGCGGTGTCACCACAATGGGAGGGCGGCACTGTATAGTGTATCAGTATATGGACGGCCATAAAGAGGGAGGCGGTGTCACCACAATGGGAGGGCGGCACTGTATAGTGTATCAGTATATGGACGGCCAATAAGGAGAGAGGGCGGTGTCTACACAAATGTATGGGAGGGCGCACTGTATAGTGTATCATATATGGACGGCCATAAAGAGAGAGGCGGTGTCACCACAAATGGGAGGGCGACACTGTATAGGTGTATCAGTTATATGACGGCCATAAAGATGGAGGTCGGTAACACAATGGGAGGGGGCGACAACTGTATAGTGTAAATTCAGTATATTAAAAACTAATGAACGGATTAGAGGGAGGAGGCGCGGTTGTCACCACATGGGGGAGGGACACTGTATAGTGTATAGTATTTGGAGGCCATACAAGAGGGAGGCGGTGCTCACCACAATGGAGGGGCGGGACACTGTATAGTGTATCAGTAATTATGGACGGTCATAAAGAGAGAGCGCGGTGTCACCGACATGGGAGGGCGACACTGTATAGTGTGATCAGTATATGAACAGGGCCATAAAGAGGGAGGCGGGGCTGTCACCAAATGGGAGGCGACACGTATTGTATAGTGTATCAAGTATAATGGAGCCATATCAAGGGGAGGGGGCAGTGTCCAACACAGTGGGAGGGCGACACTGTAATAGTGTATCAGTAAATATGTGGACGGTCATAAAGAGAGAGGCGGTGTCACCGCAACATGGTAGGGCGATGATCAACTGTATAGTGTATCAGTATATGGCGGCATAAAGAGAGAGGCGGTGTCACGCGACAATGGGAGGGCGAACACTGTATAAGTGTAATTGTTACGGCGTGCGTTGGTTCGCTAGTTAACTGCGTGAGCCATAGACTGTGCGTGGTGCGGTTGGTATTTGTGTACAGGTGGCGTTCGTAGCTTCATGCCGTGGCTGTCGCCGATAAATTTGTTAAGTTCTGGCGTGACATATATCCTTGATCTTGGGGGCCAATCGGCGCGCGCTTGCCTGCCTGGTGTGGCGTGTCTCGACCTCTGGCTCGACAGCTGTGCAGGGTCGAAGAGCCACGAGGTCGCTATCGTTTGTATTGCGCTGCTGCGGTGTCCGCAAAGTTGTAAAAAGTTCTTTAAATGGTTTTAAAAAGTTGGAGAGATATTAAAAGTGAAAGAAGAGAAAGTGAAAGAGAGAAAAGTTGGTTCATTGTGTATGATTTCTCATTTTTTTTGTGTGTTTTTCCATACGTTAATTTTAGCTGTGTGTTTTTTTTACAGAATCTTTCAACGGGCAATAACAGCACAGAGAAAATAGGCGGTTTTAGCTTAGAAGCTGAAGTACGAACAGGCTGTTACAGTGAAATAAGTTTTAGAGACTATTGGGCAGTAGTTACAATGTGTTATTTTTGTTTTGTTTCCCCTTAAGATCCTGTCTTAATATTATAATTTAAAGATCGTCTGATCTAGGCTCATTATGACCGTGTTGTTAGTATTTTGTGTACCCAACCCAACAGAACATTAGCAAAACTGATAACATGTACTTACTGAATTAATGTGTTCTTATGTTTATTTTTTGAATATTCGCTGTAGTTGTAGCTAGGCATTTGAAACTTATTTTGGGCATTTTCCTCATCCGTATTACACTGTTACTCCTACTTGGTCCTATCTGAGTGCTGAACTAGAATGGATCCAAAGTCCAGCAAGGGAAGGCCTCTACGGCCCACTGATAAGGGAGCTCAGTATCAGATAGAGACAAAAGGGAAGTTATATGAAGGATTTGCCACACAGCTGAATGCTACTGGGAGACCATTTTGGATTGCAGATTTTTTTCACATGAAGCGGACTAGAGCGCATATTAACAGAGTTTGACACATGGGAAGCATTGTTATGTTTGATTCCATCCAAGACGCACCAGGTACTCTGCTCCCTGCTAGACCAGGAAGAGAAGGATAAGTTCCAGGTTAAGCATGAGAGTCGGCTGCGATTGCTCAACTTGTGGAAGGACCAGATTGAACGTTTCTTGACGGCTCATGCTACAGATCAACAGACAAGGACGTCCACTCCGATGTGCATCCAGTGCAGCAACATGCTCCCAGACAGTACCGAGACAGCTGTTTCTCATCGAAGGTTGAAGAGATGAAGATGAATGCAGAAAAAGGAATCAGAGCATCAATGGCAAAGAGGCAGCTGGAAGCTGAGAATAAGAAAAGAGCACTAGCAAAGGAGATGGCACTGAGCCAAAGATCTGGAGATGGAGATGGAGAAAAGGATGGAGTAAAAGCAAGTAATGAAGGTCACTGCATGCTGAAACTGAAGGTGAGCTGCCCAGTGAGCTGAAGCAAGTATTCGAGGACTGGTGCTACGTCCAGAGGTGGGATGAGGTTGAAGATGCTGTTGGAGGCAGGTGTACCAGTGGAGAAGATCGCAGTGAGCTGCTAGTGAGCTGCTGACAAGATCAGAGGAAGGCTGTGATCTTCCCGTGCTGGAGCATGAGTCTTCGAGGGTGCATATCTCCACATTTCAACTGTGGCTCAACTCCTTTGAGAACACACATCGAGAGCAAACGGAGTCACCAGCACAGCGTCTTCAACTTCCTCGCAAGTACACCGGCGGTGAGGCTAGAAGAGGCCATCAGTGGTCCTACTTCGATCTTCGAACATGAAGATGCTACTAAGCTGGCGAAGGGCCAATTGGTGGACCGCTTCGGAAGACGAACTTCATCGTCGCCAAACCCTAAACCGCAACAGGATCAGAGAGTGGCCAGTCATCAAATAGTGGAGACGGACGTGGACTGGGATCTTCGCGATCATCTTGAGCACTGTCTTACCGCAGCTGCAGGCCCCTGAAGAATGCTGGCGGTCCTTGATGATCACCTAGAGAACCAGATGAATGCTGAAGAAGCTGCCGAAGCACCTGCGCGATCGCTGGAAAGGACTGTGACGACTGGCTTGTATGTGGTGGAAAGTCGAGATGGCAGAGCAGTTAACCCACCAATTCCTGAGTTTGGTCCGATTTGTGTCACTGGAGCGAAGAATCGCATGTGGTCCTGTGGGTGATTGTAGTGACTGCAGAGCAGCCAGACAAGTTTTGATCATGACATCCAGGGAGAGCTTTTCAAGCAGAAGGATGCCAAAGAAGACACCCAGTGAGGCAAGAGTGTTCACAGCGACCACTGAACAATCGCCAGAGAAGAGGTGCGTCATGTGTCAAGGCGATCATGCAGTGACCTCATGTCAACAGGTCATCAACATGCCGCTCCAGGAGAGGAAGAAGATGGTGGCAGAGCTGCGACTTTGCAGAGGTTGCCTCAGTAAGGGACATCTGTGGCGGAACTGTCTGCGGAAGGCCAGGTGTGAAACATGTGACAGATTTCACCCTACTCTGCTGCACGACCCAGAGATTGCTGCACAAGAATCTGGAGACAGATCAGCTACCTGCCTACAGTCGGCGAGCAGCTCTTCTCACTGTCTGGTCATGCCGGTGATGCTCACAACAGAAGCATCCTGACACGTAAAGTGCTTGTTTTATGCAACTGCTATGATGCCCAGTCGGACCACCTGTTTCATCTTCCAAGTCTGCCTGTGCAGCAGTGAACGCCATGCGGAAGACGCACCAGGCTGGAACTGAACACCATAGCAGCGGGTCGGTGATGCACAGCGAGGTTGTGGACGAATCTGATCATTCCAGCCTCTGAAGTCCTGAGGAAGCGATAGCACTTCCCAGCTGCTACACAAGGAAAAGATTCATGCTCAAAGAGCATCGATTCAAGGAAGAAAACACACGCAAGTGGACATCTGGAAGGAATTTGCTGATCAGATTCCGAACTACGTTAGTCAGCGAAATCGGACTCCTGCTCGGCACATCCTGCTCAGGCTATCAAGCCTCATGAAGGTGAGACCGGGCCAAGACGACGAGCCCTGGGCTTGTTTCCGGACAATTCCTGGGCTGGGGTAATCGTCGAGCCATCACCGTAGATGGGCGAGAGCGCACCACGTCGTTCGTGACACCGGGGACGAGCGAAAGACGATCTGCCACTTCTCTTTCAGAACACAGACGCGTGAAACCCCTTGTGACGTCCTCAGAGCGCTGGACACGAATGTGAAGAAACGCAAGCTGGCCAGCGAGACGGCCGACAGGATCAGACCACCATTGTGAGGAACCTTCAAGTGGAAGTCTACAGGCGCCTTGTGGCCGCCCAGAAGTGTCGTGAGACTGCTGCGCTCAAACCGTGGAACGAAACTTCATGGGCGGCATGAACGAGCTGGGGAGCGCCCTGTTCGAAATGGATCAAGTGAACCTGAAGAGAAGGTCAGCTGCAACACGACTCCGAGATCGACGACTCCGAGATCGTGAAGTTCAAGATGAATGTCGCCCAAGCCAGTCACATGGATTGGAAAGTGACTGGGAGAGAGCGATCAGATCAGCGAGAGCAGCGCTGGACGGCATACTGAGGACGCAGTGTCAGCAGGCTGGCTTCGGACGACGAACTGCTGAGAAACGTTCCTAGCAGAAGCAGAAGTGAACAGTCGACACTGACCGCCTAAACCGACTCCCTGTGAATCATCTAGCCCAACCCATCAGCCCGATGCAGCTACTAACCCCTAACAGTAGTGTAGTACTACCGCCGCCTGGGGTCTTCCTCCGAGAGGACGTCTACTCCAGCCGACGGTGGCGTCAGATGCAGGCTATGGCGGACCAGTTCTGGCGGCGCTGGCGCGCCGCCTTTCTGTCCTACTTCTGCAGGCGGCGCCAGAGAATGGACAACGACTGAGCCGAAACCTTCGAATCGGTGACGTGGTCCTCATCATGGACGACGGCGTCCCACGTCAGCCCCAGTGGCCCTCGGCCGCATCAGAGGGGTGCCACGAGTCTGCTGACGGGCCCGTGAGAAAGGTGACGCTGCGGCTTCCAAGGGTAACGAGCTATGATCGTCCATCCACCAGGCTGGTGCGCTGACGGCCATGTGAAGCTGCAACTCGGCGTCACAATCTGCAGACCTGGTGCGGCTGAGGGCCGCGTGAGCTGACAGCTGGTGTCACATCAAACAGAAAGTGGTAGCATGACAAGCATGTGAACTGGCGTCTGAGCTGGATGAAATCCGTAACTGGTGTGAACTGAACTGTGATTCGTCGTCCCATTCACAGACTGTTGGGGGCCGATCGAACACGTGACTACTGTTTTTGTCTCCCAGTGAATTGTTGTGTTTTGTCACAGGCAGTCACCTCGGCTACCTGTGTGACTGGAAACTGCTGTTGGTACTTGTTATGGGGAGCCACCTGTGTGACTAAAAGCCACTGTTATTATAGGGAGCCACCCGTGTGGATAGAAGGTCACTTTTGTATCAGAGCCAACAGTGTTCCAGAGAGCCACTTGTGTTATAGGGAGCCACTAGCATTATGGTTGAGTAAGGAGAGCCTGCCTATAGTGGGGAGCCGTCGAAGCTCTCATGCTGTCTCCATACGGTGTCATGCTCAGTGATTTGTGTTGCTTATTAAGCCACACCAGTAAATCTAGAAGATATCGGAATTTTTTGTTGTATGACCGATGATCTCGCTGAGGTGAGTAAATTTGGCGACAAATTTAAGGGAGCCATGTTTAACGGCGTGCGTTGCCTTCGCTAGTTACTGCGTGAGCAGTTTAGAATTGGCGTGGTGGCGGTTGGTATTTGTTGTACAGGTGGCGCTCGAGCTTCATCGTGGCTGTCGCCAACGATAATTTGTTAAGTTCTGGGCGTGACATAATATCCTTGATCTGGGGGCCATACGGGCGCGCTGCCCTGCCTGGTGGTAGGCGTGTCCGTCGACTCTGGCCTCGAACAAGCTGTGAGGGTCGAGCATAACAAGGTCGCCTATCCTTGTATTGCTGCTGCCGGTGCCTCGACAAATTGTAGTTAATGTTAAAAGTTGAGAGAATAAAAAGTGAGAAAGGAAAGAGAAAGTAAAGAGAGAAAGTTTGGTATGATCTGTGTAAGAATTCCGTCATTCTTTTGTGTTTTTTCCATACGTTAATTTTTACTGTGTGTTTACAGATTTTCACGGCAATAATACCAGCACAGGAGAAAAAGGCGGTTCTAGCTTAGAAGCTGAAGTAGAACAGGCCTGTTACACATGCTTCCCTTAAATCATTCTCTTATGCACTCAAAAGTGGAATTAAATGAGTTTGTAACTAAAAAGGGAATATACATATTAGACAGACTGTATGTACATACATATCTTAAACATAATACCCTCCTCTTGAATTCTGATCAGTTTTCAAATAAAGCGGTTATTTTCATACCTTCATGATGCTCGGGTCTGTTCCACCTCTTGCACGCTTAGCAGTCGGAAGTGGGGTGGGGGGGGGGGGTTACAAGCGGACTTTATGAAATCGCTCTGGGGGTGCTCTAATGTTATTTTTTAATCATTTGAACTCAGTTTCTTTCCAATGCAACGCCATATGCCTAATGTTAAAATTTGAAATCATTGGGGGGTGCTCGGGCACTCCCCAGGAGATATAAAGTTCCACCCCTGGGGGGGAGGGGGGCATGCACTGGGGGACACGTCCCCCAAGCGAGAAGCGTCCCCTATTTTTTCGGATTTAACATTACGCTTATTGGCGTTGCATGGAAGAAATCTACTTCAGAATGCCTCCGTCCACCTCTCCCAACTTTTGGAAGGTGGCGGCGCCCTTGCTCGTGCGGCTTCAATACGATGCGGAAGAACTATGCAAATTAAGAGACATGAAAGTGAGTACAAATGGCTTTGCTAGAATCACCGACCAGCCTATTCCTTTTAGTAAATATTCGAAGAAATATTTTCACTAACGGGATGAGGTCATTACATTTTGTGGAATGGCCAATGGGTAACGGGGTATTGGGAATATTGTCGCGGTGGTAGTTAGGTTGTAAGTACAGATATTGACTGCCATAATAGCTTCGCTCGTGTATTTATTTGAAATGAAGTGTTCATTGTTTATTTTACAATAGAGATTCCAACATGAATTGTGAGCGCAGCGTTGCATACAGGTAGGGAATGATCACATCTTTCCTCAATCTGAAATTATTGTTTCTGTAGTACATACATTGTTTCACCAACGCGGTCAACTTAAGGGAAACAGGACAATAGAACTAGCAATACAAATTGCCTGTTCATGCATTTCGAAAACTCACATGATTGGAAATGCCGTATTACGTAATAATACAAATTTTAATAAGTTGCGCTGTTCTTGTATAGCTCATATTATCCGTTTTCACGAAGGAATTATTTTTACCCGGTAGTACCCGGTAGTACCCGGTAATATTTCGTGCGTTTTGGGTAATTGAGTCCAGGAACACGGCTTTTCCCAAATATGTTTTGTATCAATTGAAACTTTATGAGTTCATGTACAGTTATCTGCTTCTTACAATGCTAAATTTCCCGTTAGTTTTCTTTGTATAATCAAATTTCATTAAACACATATTACCGGGCACTACCGGGTACTTCCGGCTTGGTAGTACCCGGTAAAATGTGTTTATGAATTTGATTATACAAAGAAAACTAACGGGAAATTTCGCATTGTTAAGAGCAGATAATTGTACATGAATTCATAAAGTTTCAATTGATACCAAAAATATCTGGAAAACGAAAAGCCGTGTTCCTAGACTCAATTACCCAAAACGCACGAAATATTACCGGGTACTAACCGGGTACTACCGGGTACAAATAAATCCTTCGTGAAAACGGCTATTGAAACGTTTGCTAATGTCACAATATTAGCGATAGTTGGAGGTGTTTCTTGCGAGCGATCTTCCAGTGCTGTCCTGTCGGAGGCCAGTAAAGCTGTTCATCTCATCTCATGTGCTCGATTTCCCTTCACATCCCTGGTTTTCTCACAAATGCCAGTACATTCTGCATCCCAAGTTACAGAGAGGATATATGCTTCACATCCCTGGTTTTCTCTCATATGCCAGTACATTCTGCATCCCAGTTGCAGAGAGGATATATATACCGTTGCTTTACAGTTACAAAACAGGACTCACAGGTTTGACGACTTAACGATCAGTTGCGTGACCATTTAGCCATGCTTGGTGGACATAATTTGCTATCTCAATTATCTCGCTAGGCAGTGAAGCTTTATTAGAACGGAGCAGCGTGGCAACGGGTTTTGGATTCCTATGAGGTCATGACCTTTCAATGGTAAACCGATGTCACTGGTCTTCGATGACCGAAGATGACCTTCTTTATCTCGAGTGATTTACAAATCATTAAGTGGCGCTTATTTTCAACTTGTCATATATTTTATAGAATTTCGCTCATTTCAATTCATCGGAAGACTGACCACTATATTTCTCTAATCTCCGAGCAGTCATTGTTTTCAGTGACGTCTGATACTGCCCGAGTATACTGCGGTACAATGACGATTATCTGTTTTGCCTGACTGCACATGTTGCATGACTGTACGGTGTAAGTGCTTGCATGCTGGTTTCGCTTGCATGTCTGTAATACTCTCACTGAAAGTTCGTATTTCCAATACAGTCGCATGCTGTATGTTGAACTGAACTGCCACTTTGTCACGAGGACTTGGCGCTTTATTGGTCTTATACTAATGCTGGTTGGAGACACATCTGACAGCAAGCCGCCTTACCTGTACTGCGTGAGGTACCACCTTCACGATTCCCGGACGAAGTACGTGCTTTAACTGTCTGTTTCGTTAACACGGTTTACTGTGTGTTCATCTGATAATGTGGTTACTGGTTATCGTTTATTTTATATACCAAAGATCAGCTTTCTAGTCATTTCGATGTTTGTTTGTGATTGGTGTAAATCAGCCGCATATGGTTGCTAAACGTGTAAGTGTGTAAGCAGGTGTGTTGTTACCGTTGAGAGTTGAGACTGGCTGAATGCATTTGGTGTGCGTGTGTTGACAGTTTTTACGGTTATTGGCCTGCGGCTACATCATTGCAACTCGCACGACTGCAATACAGAATCGTGTAGTAACAGTGCAGTTTTTGCAGCTGAGAACCAACAGGTAGACAACGGCGATATCACACACAGATCACCGACAGTGACGTCTGGTCAATGTTCTTAAAGGGACTGTCCCACCTTCAAAAAAATTGTCAAATGTACGTCGTTTGTGGTGCAAAATATGAAGTGACATGCTGCTGAACAGATTATCGAATTTGTTTTTCTCAGAACAGTGCTCATTTAATAAAAATCAAGTTTTAATATTTGGGCTGTGACATCATATGAAGAATTTTTTGGGAAAAAAATAAACTTCGTGTGTTATAGTAGGATAGTGTATGCTTATGTATGGCAAAAGGTCAAACAGGTGACCGTTCAACATTTAGGCAAAGAGAGACTAGACATCGGCTCACGCCACGATTCAAAATACATTGGGGCTGGCGATGTTACAGATTGCAAAATCATCGATTTTTTGGTGCATTCGACTCATATGGTTGTTTTACTATGCCATACATAAATTTCGTGCAAGCACGCAATGGCTTATCTCAAACTATCTTATGTTTAAGGTGGGACAGTCCCTTTAAGTAAACACCCACTTCCGGTCAAAATAAACATATTCCACCGACAGCGAGGAATGTGATGTATTTTGTTTCACGGCTCTAGCTTGACTTCGACTCAACAGTCAACCCGCACGGACATATAACACGATTTGTTCATCATTCATGCTATTGCCCTGGCCTGATTTAAGGACTCATCAAAGAATCTATGACCTTAAAGGGAGTGTGCCATACGCACATTGGTCATGTGGAGTTGTTGACACTAGTCTGTAGAGTATATTTTTCTGAATTTATATATGTACTTCATTTCCCAAGATTCACTATAGATGCTGAGATATTCCAAATTCGCCAAGATCATTCCGGCGGAACAATTATTCGCCAGAGAGATCCGCCAATGATTTTGATAATTATATTTTCGTTTCATTTGTTTAAACGAATGGCGCACGCACCGACGGCGCGCCGTTGATCATATTTTACCACCCCGCCGTTGATCATATTTTACCACCCCGCCGTTGATCATATTTTACCAAAAATTGAATACGACCTCACAGGGCTCACGAGTCGTGGGAAAATCAAGCTCGTATCCTAATTAGTATAGCGACACGGGTAATGATTTCGGGCGTCACACCGCGGTGTGACGGTGCACTGTTGGCAGCGTGATGGCAGTGGCGGATTATTTTTGGACTGTGCCTGGCCGATGATTCAGGAACCGTCCTCATACATAATACATGCCTCAGTTGGCAGCATCTGGTCAACTTCCGTCTGGTCTGCTTTAGTGATACCATTTTCCCAAAATTTCCTGACGAAAACCAGTCCAATACCGCGACATTAGGAGGTATTTGGTTGAACAAATACTTGACGATATTGGTTGAGGCCGAAAATGTCCAGATTTGACCAATTTTGAATAGTTTACTCACTTAATAACACACTGCAAAATAGCTTGTTAATATCATAATTTCATAGACGCACATGTAATTGCTTTCAAAAAGACCTTATAATTGTGAAAAGGACCCAAATACCATTTTGGCAAAAAACAATACTGGATGCGCAAGCAAGACCAAAGACATTTACATCAATCGAGTAATTTGGCTAGATAGAATAAGAATGCGATAAAAGTGACAACAAGTAATTGTTTAAGAATAAAGCTGACCGGAAAAATGTCCAAAAATGTGTAAGCTTGACAGAACGATTACGCAAATCGGTCACCAATTTGTTTTACGGTACAATTTTGTCCGCTCGATTGACACCACTGGCTTGCATTGGAGCTGCCGCCGACCTTGGCAGTAAGACCAGGTGGGCTGCGGCCACGGCGGCTGGCCTCTCTCTCTCTGTACCTACCGTGACGTACTCTGCAGGACCGACAGCTTAGCGAGCAGCTGACGCAATCGGCCCGCTCAGCCAATATCATGGGTGGAGCTTTCTATTCAGATGGTCGTGCCACTGCCCCCATCGGCCCTCATCAACTGTGTAGTTGACCCCACCAACTAAGTGCTTGGCCCACAATTTAGTGATTTTTAAAGACATTGTATGCTGGCCCGTACAGGCGGGTGCACGGAGTCGATGCACCTGGGAGCTCGTGCACCCTCCGACACTGAATTCATGGCTTGCCCAGTAGTTAACCGTCAGTTCGGTGGAAATTGCTGTGGGGCTTTTCGGCGACTATTGTTCCACAAATCCACAAGCTCCAGGGACGAGCACAAACAGCAATTCGGCACATCAAAGGCAAGACTCATATTTGTCAGATACTGACACCATGAAGAGGTGTTCTTTATGATTGTGTGAAACATCTAAGCAACATGGTTGTATTTGTATGTGTCTGGTAATGGTATTAAGCTGAAGGCAAAAAGTATTTCGGACAGGTTTAAGTCTGCCCTTCTCGTGAGAGATGCGAAGGGACACCACAGATTCGTGCCTTTGGATGACAACTGGATCGGATGTTACACATATCAGCTGGTTCTGATTTTGCGAGGTATCAAGTGAGCCGCGAAAATATTGCTTGTTCTGATGGCGATGCATGGGAAACGTGAGCCTGTGCTGGTTTTTTCTTCCATTGTTACCTAGGCGATCACTGAAAAAAAACGGTTTGAGACGCACGAACTTCTTTAAATGACGTCATGATTTGCTTGTAGTTAACATTATTACGTGCTGGCCGTAGGGTGTGGTGAACAAATTAAAAAAAGAAAAGAAATTGGAGACGCATTTTATTTTGCATCTGATACTACTGAAACCATTCAAAGCGATTGCTTGCGAAAATAAGTTTGTTTAGCTGGACGCTTAACCATTTTAAAATTGGCGTTTCTTGACTACTTTCGAGTATTTGACGCTATGCATACGCAACTGTTATATGTACAAAATATAATTACTCGTGGGAAAATTTCGTCCAACCAACATATTAGACCTATTACATGGCTCGTCGGAGTGTCCTGCGAGTGCCGTGCGGACCACCTCCACCTCATCTGAGAGATGTTCGGAGGGAACGACGGAGGAGCGGGCGCGACTAGACTGTGATGGTTTGGTGCGCCCGCCGGTGCGAGGGACGTGCCATCAGCTGGCTACATGCGTCGGCTGCTCGGCTCGAGCCCCATCGGCGGCCTTTTACGCGCCTCGCCCAGCATCTCCAGCACAACCTCGAGCCCTCGGCGGCTTGTGCGCGGCCCTCGCCAGCTATCGTCCCGCACCTGTGTTCGTGCGCACCCCGTACGCCGGACTTTGCCCTCCTCTCTTCAGCTCTGTCCCGCACCCTGTGTATGGCCGAACCAGACGCCAACCGACTATGTCTTACCGCTCACCGAGCCATCGGCGGCCTGTGCCGCTCGGCCAGCTCGTCCAGCACCCTGTGTCGTGCCGCCGACGCGGGATGCCTCTCTCTCAGCTCGTCCCGCACCACTGTTTTGATCCGTGCCGCCGACAGCCCGGATGCCCTTACTCACCGAGCCCCAATCGCGCCTTTGGTGCGCGCTCGCCCAGCCCGTCCCTGCCTAATCTCTGCGGCTGGCCGCAGCGACCGCAGCGACCGCAGGCACCCGTGAACAGCACTCCTGTGTCGTGCCGCCGACGCCGGACTGCCCTTACCCTCACCGAGCCAATTAGGGCCGGTGGTGCGCTCCGTGCCGCAGTTTCCGGCTCCTGATGGGACAATTGCTATCGCTGCAGCCTCCGATGCCCCTTGGCTGGATTCATATTTACCGCCTCCGCTGTTCCCTGCCATCTGAAGTCGTCCAGCTCCATGTACAGCGTGAAGCGGGAGGGCAGTTGCTGCTCGGTTGACACGGCCACCAGGGCCCAGTGGTCTACACTTCGACCCACCGAGGCGCTCTGCGAGTGTCGAGCTGGCGCCGGCTCCTGGGGAGGCTCTGGTCGGCTGAGGTGCCGCGGGCGTCTGATGCTGTGTTGACAGCGCCATCTGCCCGCCTGCCGCGCCACCTGGTGTCGGTGTCGCGTCCGGGGCTGTCCCGCGGGTTGAGCTGCCGGGGGACTGGCAGTGGCTAGTGACTACCCCCGGTCGGTTCCCTGTGTTTGGTGGCCCCGGCGCGGCGCTATGACCGTGGCGCGACGGAGAATCGTCGCCTCATGTGTGTGCTTGTGTGTTTGTTGTGTGTATTTTATTGTTTGTGCGTGTATGTGTCCAAGTATATTATATGGTTCGAGATGTAACCAGCGAGCTTTTGTAAATAAAAAGCTCTACATATGAAAGGAAATTTGAACATAGAATATTGATGGTGCGTCATGATATACTGAGAATTGCTTGCGTTACGTATTTCATGGAGCGTCCAGTGACGATGACAAAGACAACTGATGGTATTAATCAGTTCAACAAACAAACACCACACACCACAACAACAACAAAAAACACCACACAGTCAGTCAGTGGTGCACGAAGGGGATTCAATAGGGTCAGCTGACCCCCCCTAAATTTCTGAGGGACCCGCATCAAAAGGACACATATTCTGGTCCATACTTGGCAGGGGCCCGGTCTCGATGAGGCCTGATCGAGGCAGAGACCCGGTGCTAGCAAAAGAGTGATATGGGTCCGGTCAGGACAAGGACCCGGTCCTTGCATATTATTGATGCGGGCTCATTTCTGGTAGGGGCTTGGTCTTGGTCAGGCCAGATCGAGGCAGGGACTTGGTGCTGGCAGAGGCGTAGCATGGGACCCGATCAGGACGAGATCCCGGTCACAACAGGGCCCTCGTCTTGCAAATTATTTGATACGGGCCCCTTCCTGATAGGGCCCCGTTCCTGGCAGAGACCCGATCGAGGCAGGGTCCAATGCTGGCAAATGCGTGATACGGGGCCTTGTCAGTAAGAGGACCCGGTCACAACAGGGCCTGGTCCTTGCATATTCTTGTTACGGGCACTTTCTGGTAGGCGCCCGGTCTTGGTCAGGCCCGTTCGAGACAGGGCCCCGGTGCTAGCAAAAGCGTGATATGGGGCCCGGTCAGCTCAAGTCTCAGGCTAAAACTAGTGGCTTGAGCAAACATGACCTCAATTTATCCCTTTACAACTGATAAATATGCATTTTGGTTTTGGTTTTCCCTTATGGTTACATTGAAAAGGTCACGAGTATAACTTGACCTTTGATCACCAATATATAAATTCCAATATACTCCTAATGACCTCACAGACAGGTGAAGTATTGTTTTACTGTTACAACAAACAACAATGCTTATCAGTTGCCGGACACAAATGAAATAACTCGCTCCGTCTGCTTCATGTGCCATGCATGCTTTAATTGCTTTACTAGTCCCTTTACACTGCTCGATTAACCAATGTGCCGGTGGTGCTACTTAGAAGTTAACTGGTGGTTGTCATTTGACTTGAGCTGACCTGGTCGGGAGTCGGGACCCTTTTTGTTTTGTTTTTTGCCAAGACGTGGCTTAGCTATTCATTTCAAACTGCTGTCAGTTTAAAATATATATGTCTACGTTGTCTGTTTAAGGCGGAGCAAAAAAAGAAGGGGCGAAAAACGCCCCATTCCCAAGCACATCCAGGGTTAGTTGCTATTCCGTTCGTGAACTTAGCCTAGCGTAGTTTATACGGAATTTTGACGTCTAAAGGCTGGGAATTGTAAACCTGTAGACAACATGAATTTGAGAGGTTAAAAAGAAAAGGCGACATAATTTGGTAAAATTTATTAAATTGCCTCCATTTTTAAATATATATTTATTTAATGCCTAGATAATTCACAAAGCCCCATGTTCCAATTCATAATTCACCGGGCCTCATACTCTGCCATTATCGGGCCCCTGCCTCTATCGGTCCTGACCAAGTCCGGGTCCCTGCCAGAAATGGGCCGCATCAAGCATATGCATGGACCGGGCCCTTGTTCTGACCGGGCCCCATATCACGCTCAGGAACGTAGAAACGTCATGAAAAGCCTGTGTGTGTGTGTGTGGGGGGGAAGGGCAGTGCACTTTGATCTCGTCTTGGACAAAAACTCTATTGAAGATTTATTTGCAGATTTGGGCTCTTCTCGTATTGGCGAACGTTTGGACATTAACAGTTTTTCTCACCAAATGCAAGAGCAGAATTTAGCAACTAAAAATGACCGAAAAGCGAGGAAACCATGCCCCCTCGCTCCCTCCTGTTCCTACACCTATGATCACGCTTTTGCTAGCAACGGGCCTTTGCCTCGATCAGGCCTTACCAAGGCCTGGTCCCTGGCAGGCATGGACCAAAATACGGATCCTTTTGATGCAGGCCTACTCAGAAATTTGGGGGTGAGTGGGTGAGCTGACCCTTTGACACCCCTCTCCCTGCGTGCGCCACTGACTGACTGTGTGGTGATTGTTGACCTGACTGAATACCAACAGGTGTCTTTGTTATTGTCACTGGACGCTCCATGAAATACGTTACGCCAGCAATTATCAGTATATCATGACGCAACCATCGATATTCTATGTCTTAACTTTTTTTTCTTCATGTGTAGAGCTTTTATATTTACAATAAGCATGTTGGTTACATCTAATAACTCTTATCTATTGGTTGAACTATTATTTTGCTCACGATTGATCAGATTTAGTACAGATGACAGATGCGTATGCATAGGCGTCAAATACTCGAAAATAGTCCAAAAACATCCCATGTTTTACAATGGTTAAGCCGTCCAGTTAGCAAAACAAAACTTATTTTTGGCAAACAAACGTCTTGGTTGGCTTCAAGAGTATTTGATGCAAATTATAAAAGCGTCTCCAATTTCTATTTTCAAATTTTTATTTTTTCGTCACAACCCCAGAGTTTAGACTGTTGGGGGGGGGGGGCATATTCTGCCAACCCCAGTGTTGTTTTCGCCTGCCGCTTCGAAACCAATTTGACCTAGCGTCTTACAAACTTTGAGACTTTCCCTAGAAATAGAATGACGCATGTTGTGTCAAGCTTTTGAAAAAATCAGCGCAGCGAAATGCGGTTTAACCCGCGCACATGTTCAGGGGGTTCGCGCCGAGTCACGTTAACTGCAATGTGGGGTTGATGTTCGGCGCATACTTCCTTCCGTGAGTTTGCGGTACAATGCATAAATACTTCAGAAACGTTGTCAATACTATATACATCATACATAATTGGATCTTACATATACATATTTTGGGGCAGAGGCGCACTCAAGTACATACAATGGGGGACGGGGGACGAAATCCTTCGTCAGATTAGGTGCAACTTCAAATAAGTAAGATGATAAAAAGCATTACGCACATGGACTTTACCTGGATTCGCCAATGCGAAATATATGCTACATTTAACAACAATTTACAGCAAACATGACCACATGCGGTGGCCATATCGTCCCAAACAATCACTAACAGCACATCTTTTTAATCAGAAAATCCCCTCATTTTACATACTCTGGATACAAGACATGCACCAAGATCCAAAAAAACATCAAGATCCAGGATCCCCAGGAACCAAGATTCGGGATCTTGTTGGATCCTGAATCCTACAGGATCATTTTGTCCTGGGATTCTGCTGTTCTTGGATCCAGAACTTTTTTTTTTGTCTTTGGATCCTATGGAACTTGGATCCTGGAGAAGATAAAAAACGTGGGATCATGTGGATCCTGGATCATATGGATCCTGTGGATCCTGGATCCCGTGGATCCTAGATCATGTGGATCCTGGATCCTGGAAAATCAGTTTATCGTGGGATCCTGTGGGTCTTGGATCCTGTTCAAATACTTTTCGTGGGATCTTATAGATCTTGAATCGAGAAGAAAACAATCGTGGTATCCTGTTGATCCTGGATCCTGAAAAATCAGTTTGTCGTGGGATTTTGTAGGTCCTAATTTTTGGCCACAGCACATTCCTGCTGCATACGCCTATGAGACTGTCTTACACACACCAACTCCAAGCTCCACCGCCTGCTTCCCTTCTACCGGCCCCGGCGACCCTCCCGGTGGTCGGGCCCTCGTCATACATATTTACATCAGAGGGTCGGGCAAACTTCACAAAAAATACGCAATATAAACGTAGCGTGGCGTAGCAGGACGGACGGCTCGAGGTGTAACGCGGCACAACCTACAAGTACAGACTACCAGGGGTCAAAAATAACGCCAACTCGACAACGTCGTTGGTAGCAAATCATCGTTACTCCAAACGATGATGTGTAGCAAAACTGGCCAATGACAAGACATACAAATTGCACTATCCAATAAACTGTGGTATTTGCTTAAACGAATTATTTATTATTATTATTATTTTTGTAGATCCTGTACATTTATTGGACTGTTTTGTATCTTTACGGCTAGTTGATCTCTGTTTTCTGGATATTTTTTGAAATGCATTAGGTTGCTAGCGAAAAATAAGGAAAATATCAC